>VDFB02350386.1:0-10951 GCA_007258455.2 Sequoia sempervirens
AGAAATAGGGTAATAGAATCGACACTTCTCAGTTCAATTGATTCAACTCAACATGGTAAAGAAAAGGTGGCAAATTGCAAACTTAAGAGTCAACAAAACTGCACAGCACGATGCTTCTATCATTGACAGCAAGAACATTATCCAGAAATGCAAGGTAATCAAACTCACAGGTCGACTCTTTCTATGCTAGCTTCTACTTGACTAATTCTCCCATTCAATTTGGCTTCCATCGCTGGACAAAGCTCTCAAAATAGACTTCTAAAGGAAAGCAATCATTCATACTTTGGTGCCACATAAACTTCATACATGCTATTTGGTGTTTCAGATAAAAGACCAAGTCAAAGCTTGTTAATGCGTTTTAAATTGCCTTCAATACATTTGACTGAGTCTTGCTTATAATCTTTACACATTATAATTGGCTTATTAACCACGCGTGTATATAGTGCTGCCCTCTATTGTTTTCACAGCACGTTGGATATTAGTACATTGTCTTTGCTTCATGCACATCCTTTAATTACTACGCTTTATGCATTATATATGTGCCATGCACACATTACTATTAATGTGCTTAATGCAAAGCGCATTCCATGCGCTTATATAATATCTATGCGCTATGATAACAATCAGCATTATTAAACATTATATATATATATATATATATATATACTCAGCAACTCACAAGTTCATTAAATGCATCATTCGATATTCAAATGTATAAACTCATTATCATTTTTTGTAAACAATATCGCATGTGTATATATATACACATATACACATATATATACATATATTACGAATAACTACCTTAACTACAATATATATATGCAAATATGTCGACACGTCCATGTATCGGCATATTCATATGCACTTATACTCGCATAAATACCTTATATGTGCGTCATTGATAAGTCATATATACATGTATATTTAATATTCGTTCACTCTTATATATAAGTTCTCAAGCATAACCCAACTTTATCAAAAGTACGTTTCAATACCAAAACCCTAATGGATAAAACTATCACAAGAAGATCGTCGCAATAACCCTATCAACCCAAAGGAAATCAAAGACCAAAAACTAAAACCATAAGTCATCCCAAAACTATGACCAAAGGCACTTACCCAATTCATGGACTAACCTGACTCAAGTTGACCAAATTAGGATGTGAGTGTGTGTGATAGCTTAGTATAGGCTTATTAAGGGTTACCGAATCAAACTCTTTTCCTGAGAGATACTTCCCCTCCCTTCTGGAGGCATGAACCCGTACTTGCATCCAACTTAATACATTGCATAGGTAGTTAGCCATTCACATGAAATCCACTTGCATCATAAAACATTTGCATCGACAAAGCATTGGAATATTCAAATTGCATCACATATTCTTTCATTGTATTTCATCAATAAAATTATAAAAACATAATTACTCCTTCAAAGCAATAACATCTTAATACCTATTTCAATATTTCATTCATTTATCAAACATATCAAAATCATGATTTACATTCATCCTTTTTACCCGTGAAGGTAAAAGTAACTTTGTAGCAAAGAAACGGGGTGTATCAACTGCCCATTGGTAATAATATAAAATGTGATGTAATATATCGTATAAAGCATAAGGTAGAAACGATTGACTACCACAAGTTGATTTATGTCTCTCATAATATACACATTCATGCACACTTCAAATAATATTTCATTCTTTTATCTACCCTGTCATCATAATAGATCCTTTAGCACTTACCTTAAGAGAGAACATCAATGGTTTATTGATGTGCATACTACAATATTACTCATTACAACCCCTGTTAGTGGAGGTAACAAACAAATGGATTGGCAGAGGGATATCGAGAAATGGGTTAATCCTACCAATCCCCATTAAATTTTAAGGATAATAGATTTTGAGCATGCATGGCCAAATTTGGAGAAGGCTGGCAGTTAGCAGTATGTTTTTTATAATTCTGTTTCTCTGGTTGGATATGTTTGTTTATCCAGAAGGCCTTGGGAAAGGTGAGGACATGCTTTTGTCTGATTGAGTTTTTGTGCTTGTGTTGTGGAACAGGCACTGGTTGCAGAAATGCTTTTATATATTTTTAAATATTGTAATCATCATATAAATATTTTCTCTCCTGATAATATAAAGATAAAAGTGCTGATTGCAGATTAATGTATGAAGTTATAAATATATCCAGCCATACTGTTTAGCACAATCATACATTTCCCGCCATGGTCATGATACACAATCATATGTGTAAGTCATCAACAAAAGAAATGCTTAAGGAACAAAAAAATTCATACTGGTTCCATTATGAACTAGATGATACATTAAGGAGTGCAAATCCCCAATCGAAACCTATCCGAATCAGGAAAAAGTCAGTTGCAAAAGCCAATCAGCCCTCTTTAGAATTTGGGCATGGCAGAAAATATGGAATGGTAGCAAGCTGATTTTGGAAAATCGAGGCAAATCGACAGGCTGGTCATGAATTTAGCATGGAATCAGGAAATAAAAATATAGTGAGGCCTCTATAGCAGCTGCTGTTCTCATTGGTGCAATCAAACATGTCATTGACTTTCTGTAACAGATTAGCCTTTCCCAAAACTCCTGAATTCAGTCCTCCAAAAAAATTAGCTGCCAGTTCCTTAATGAGAAGGGAGACGCAATGGTTTCAGTTTGGTTAACTGGTCAAATATAATGCTATATTGATTTTATTTTTTATTTTTGCAGACTTGGGCTAGTCTTACAGTCATGACTCTTGAGTTTCAACCAACCTGTGAGTCTTGACTGTCAGACTTGGCTGAGCCTGCAAGTTAAGTTTACAGACTCGCAGCCTGTGACTCACACTTGGATCCACAAGTCATTGTGAAGATTTGTTGAGTTTCAACACACTGATTGATACCAATCTTAGCATTCCATTTTACATGGTGTGGAAAAAAGGCAAATGTAATTCAATTACCTGGGTTTAAAATGGGAAAAGCCTAGCAGCTCAGGAAGCTAAAAAATGATATAATATTCATAAAAATATAGAGAAAACTGATTTGATTATGTCATGTCAAATGTAGTGTGTAGAGAGATAAAAATAAACATAGTACAACAAAAAATGTCAATCATATTAAAAAAAAAATGGTTTAAAGAACTTTTTTATTTTTACCTCAGAGGGTTAATTATGAAAAAAATTGTGTTACATGGAGACATGTCCCCACCCCTCAAACCCCTGTTCCCATCCCCTTAGGTGTTTTGGGGATGGTGGGATGGCAGGGGATGTCCCCTGGCTGTCCCCCCCAACAAGCAAATTCTGAAAACGTCTTGTAAATGCATCCTCATTTTAAGGGACGGCAGGAAATGGTTAGGGGATGCCTGGCTGTCCCAGAGGCGGCCATGGATGTCCCTCAACTGTCCTGGGGACAGCCAGGCATCCCCTGCTGCAAAGTGAACTTTGATAATGTTTTAAAAAAGTCATTCATAACATAAAAAAAGACTGTTAAATATATCATAGCATTATGACAGCAGCAATAAATATATCATGACAGTGGTATAACATCGATTAAATTAATCACGACAACAGTGAGAGCAGCAACTGTAGTATAATGGCAATAAATATATCATGATTCAGATTCATAGTTAATGATATAAGTTATTTAACAGTTAACACTAACAGCAATTCTTTGTTTAAACTTGTTTTCATCATTCTTAACACGCCTTTCAAAGGAATCCTATTCTTTATACCCAATGAACAGTCAAAGCTCTGATTGGTCATCAGAACTTCATTTTATTTTAGAGGAAAATAATTTGAGATGGTTTTGGTTGCTGACATGTTGCGGTTTTTATGTGTACAAGTTTATGGAGTCTCCCATGAGAACATGCTGGAATGCTACTAAGGGGGCAGTGCGATCTACATCATTTCTATCAGCATTTGTGGGACTATTCCAGGTATGCCAGGCTTACCTCTTTTTGAATATTTCTTTTTGATTCTTTGTTACTCTAACTAATACTCCTTTTTTTCCTCTCTATCTCTCAAATACCAGGCAGTTATATGCTTGCAAAGAAAGGTTGTAACAAGAGACCATAAGCTTATTTATTGGTTGGCTGGATGCATTGCTGCTTTTTCTGTTCTTATAGAGAAGAAGAGCAGACGAAGAGAGCTTGCTCTTTATGTCCTTCCTCGAGCTGCAGATTCATTTTGGTATATTTTAGTCAATCGGCATCTACTTCCCGATGTCAGGAATGCTGAAGTATGAACTTGTGTTTTTGTTAAATTTTGTTTGATTCATGCTAAGCCTTCCTATCTTTGTCTTGAATATATATTTTTCTTTTTCAATCTCTAGCATTGTTTTTATATTATAGCAAATCCATCTTCAAATTGGCAATACCCACTCTGATTTTCATGTTGTCTGATAATTATTCTTCATGAATGGAATGCAAAAAAGCCAAAGTTTGAACTGAAACACTTAAAAAGATACTGATGATAAGTCTTTCTTCTATTTCAGGTAGTGCTTTTTTGTCTATGCATGGGAGGAATAATGTATTATCTGGAATATGAACCGGATACAATGGCTCCCTTTCTCAGGGGTCTTATTAAGCGATTTCTTGCTAGCAGGATAAGTACTGCTGACCCACCTCCGAAACTTGGAGCTCCATATTCCTATGTTGACACCTTAAACACCAGACATGCTCTGAATTCACAAGAACAGAATTCTCAAAGCTCAGCCACTTCTCTCAAGAGAGGAGAGCATTTGAATCTGGAAGCCTTTTCAGGACTTTGACTGACATGCATATCATACTTGCATTTATTTAACATTTTGAGGGCAGTGCAGAAAAGATTTTTCTAACTTTTCCCGTCATCCTCAAATTTCTTTTCCAAAATTCACGCTCAATGTTCGAGCAATTTTTTTGTTTGTTTTGTTAGTCATTCTTAGTGGAATATTTTTCAAAGACATGGGATTTGTAAATTTTGTAAAAGTCATGTTCACTTAATTCATTAGATATGTTGATTGATGACATTTGTTGAGGATTTGAGCTTGGAAGAGTTTGGAATGTTTCAGGTACTAAATAAGTGCTTTAGGCAATTATGCCAATCCAAGCTTGGGGATACATCTCTGGTACTGGTGAAAGTCATGAGGTTTTGTTTCCACCCAGTTGTTCAGCATCTCCTATTCAGACATTCTGAAGAGAATTTATGATTCTATGGAATGTAAAAACATGATAGTTGAATAACTTGCCAAAACTTTTGCGGCAACTCCTTGTTTTTTATATGAAATATTGGATATTTGAACAATTTGGTTGACAGTGTTTGTATTGAGAAATATTATAATCACTAGCAAGTTAGCAACTATTTGAATGGGCATGTTATATCATGTTATCTTTAGAGTTTGTTTTGCACTGATAAGGTACCCACACATGTTTATATTATTGGCACACAATCAATAGACTAGCAATAGCCTTTTGAGGGCGCAATAAATAATCTCTAGATTCAGATAAATTCCATGTTTCAAAGAAAGAGTTGTGACAGTTTCCAAATGTTGTAGAAAAAACTTCAATGCAGGTTCTCATGATGAGTTTTGATGTAAGAAACAAAACATCAACAAATTTTCTTAACTTCACAATGGATCTGATTGATATTCTCACTAGAAGACACCCGACAAAGAATTTGTGGAGTATGTAATTTCAACAAAATAATTTGTGTCAAACTATGCTCATGACATCTCTAATTTCTTCTCTTGATGTAAAAAAAAGGATGTTGCTACCCTCAAGATCACCAAATTCATACATGCCACACCAAAATGTTGTATTGCATAGAAATTTCTAATTTTCTCCCATATTAATTGATTCCTATGCATGGGTTATTTTTCTTTTTGATGTGAAGATAATCAATCTGAATCTATTTAGCAACCCGTTGGTATTGGGAACATAATTGACTCGGGCATGCATGGTTTTCATTCATACTTTGATCATATTCCTTTGGTTTTAGTGAGTGTCAAGGACTCCTAATGTCATGTCTAGATCACTTTGAGCACATGGCATTTCAATAAGCAGTAACTTAATCCTAAGTTGTCATATTTTTACCATCGGATTTGACCAGTCAGATTGCCAGATGTATTGCTTTTGCTCATGAGTATGATAAGCAGGTTAGTACGATATTTACCTGATCTGATTTGGATCTCGAAAATAATCATAATCCAGTTAACTGTGAATGACTAGTTGTACTTCTTAGTTCATGTTGATAAAGATGATGTTGAGGATTAGGTGCACCGTGGCTTAAGGATGTTGTCAACACCTCATGGTCCTTACCATATGAAACAAGTCAAATTGTCAGCTTTGGCTTATAAGAAAACCATACATTTTTGGAACATGTTAGAGAAATGAGGTCAGCTTGGTAAGAAACCATACCATTTTGGACAAAGTAACTAAATTGAGTGTTCAAGAGAAGTTAAATTGGTTCATCATCTTTTGCATGAGAGGCATGTAGATATGTATGAAGTATTTTCCCATTCTATAGCATAAATATACACGTGGGATCATATATAGGGCCTTTGTTGAATTTAAGAGGGAAATGAAGGCCAGGTACGAAATGATTGTACACTAGAGGATCAATGATGCATGTTGAATAAGCAAGTACTTTACAACAAAGCAAACTTAAAGAGTATTGTAAATGTGCCAGGAAAAACTACAATGCAAAAGAGCTATAGTTGCCATGGTTGACTTACCAATTTATCAACAAGCTACAAATCGCCACTTCTAGTAATGAATAAGCTTGTAACATTTAGGACTAAACTAAGGTATAGGTGAGATTGTTTATTGTCCAATGTTGTACTCTGAGCAACAAGCTTCCCTTTCTACAAATCCTAGGTCATTTTGATTCCTCCCAAGGATCCAATCATGCTTAGGGTGTGGTGATGAGGCTTTGCAGATCCCAATGCAAAGTAGAAATAGGCAACAAAAGTTGAGTGTTTGGGGATTTCTTTTGATGAGATGAAGGGATCTTCATTAAAGAAGTCCTTTTCTTCTTTCACTTCTGCTGTCCACAATCTATATTGGACATGTTTGGCTTGGACAGCAAATCTGCATTGGACTACAGTTTAACATTCAATTTTTTATCTTCTTTTCTTTCTTTGATTAAACTTAAGTTTGTTTGTGGCTGTACCTTTACTTTATTTAAATTATTCAAATTCTTCCAACTATAATCAATCTTTCTTTTTCATGGATACAACTAGGTTGCGTAGATATTAGCATCTCCTTTCCATAATTTCTTTGCTTTGGTTTTATTTCATTCTTTACTTTGAATTCTTTGTGGCTGTACCTTTACTTTATTTAAATTATTCAAATTCTTCCAACTATAATCATTCTTTCTTTTTCATGGATACAACTAGGTTGCGTAGATATTAGCATCTCCTTTCCATAATATCTTTGCTTTGGTTTTATTTCATTCTTTACTTTGAATTCTTTCATGATCTTCTTTTTCCTAGATTGAGGGTATCTTGGGTCTTACCATTTGGCCATTATGGGTAAACAATTAGACTTGCCTAGAAATATAAAACATGAAAAGAACTTATTGTATTAGTAGAACTGCGCTGGAAAATTATTGTCATTGATGTCAAAGGCAGATTTAAGTAAATTGGCCAACTGTTTTTGAGGTGTTTAAATTAAATTAAATTGCCCATGTATAGCTGCCTTCTTCCTTTTAGTGCCCGATTTGAAGACTTGAAAAATTCAAATAAATATATTATTTCTTGCTGTGGGCCCACTTAGGTTTAGCAGGTTTAATTTGCAATAAATTGTTTAAATAAGGGGCCGATCTTCTTTGGTTTGGGCACCCAATTATGAGGAAGGATTTTAAATTAAATAAAGAGAGCTTTATCCCTCCTTGGCCGACTTGCATGAAGAGGTGTAATCTTTGGTGAAAGGGTGTGCATTGGAAGGTATAAATAAGAGTTCATTTGGGGTTCAAAATATCATGCAATTCATTAAACATTATTCCTATTTCATAGCAGAGCAGACCTAAGAGCATAATTGAAGGCGAATTAATGCAGATCTAAGAGCAAAATTGAGGGTGAATTATTGTAGACCTAAGAGCAGAATTGAAGGTGATTTATTGCAGACCTAAGAAGCAGATATAAGGGCACAAATCAGACTTATTTTTAGCAGACCTATTGCAGATTTTTGCCAAGATAAATTTGAGGTTTGAAAGTATTTATTGAAGATCATATTGCAGATCTGAGTGGAGGTTAAGTGAGCATAAATTCAAGGCATATTTGTGTAAAGGAGCAAGCAGATTTTGTTGAAGACCTTGAAGGGATCTAGGGCAGATCCAATATCCTTTTATTACTTTGCATTTTGAAGGTTGGTGCCTTCTACTTTGCGAGATTGGGAGGTTGGTGCTTTTCATTCTAAAAGCTTGGTGTCTCTTGCTGAGTTGGTGCCTAGTGAAGGGGATTGGTGTCTCTTGTGGGTTGGTGCCTATGAAGTTGTAAGAAGATTTATATAAAATCAATATTAATCGTGTGTGCATCTTGTGTTCTAATTTGCTATATCTTACTTGTGTGGATGCTTTGATTATTGCTTATGATTGCCAAAGTTATAAATTGAAAAACATGTTCTTATTTTGATTCACCCCCACCTCTCAGTATAAGTGTGTGTGTTTCTTCAATTGGTATCAGAGTGGGTTCCTTCGAAAAAGCCTAATTGCTTGAAGGAAAGATCTCAAGAACACACATGCCAAGTCAATAAGGGTTTTCCTCAAGCCGAGCCCCATAGTTCGATGGGAATAACTATGCTTTTTGGAGTATAAGGATGCACATTTATTTGATGACCCATGCATTTGATATATGGCAATCTGTTGTGGATGGCTATGTGGCACCATCTACTCCACCAATGGATCAAGCTAGAAAGAAGGCAAGTGAGAACAATGCTAAAGCTTAGAATCCGAATTTGTCAAAGTCATGCATTGCACTTCGGCGAAATAGACAAAATAAAAATAGTCAAGAAGCGAAATTCAAAGTTGAAATACCAAATTTGAGAAGACAGTGAAACGTACGAAAATAAAATTTTGGATTTAAAGACAAGTTGAAGAAGCCAAATGCATTGAAGATGTCTTAAAAGATCAGCTATAGGAAAAAGAATCGAAGTGTGAGAAGCTTGAATTTGAAATTGTTTCCTTGAGCAAGGAGTTAGAAAAGATTAAAGATCAATTCAAAAGAAACATAAAGTTTGATAAAAGTTTTGAAATGTTAGAGGACCTTATTAGCTCACAAAGATCACCTTTCATCAAAAGTAGTCTTGGTTTTGATGGAGAAAGTTCACAAACTACAAAGAAGTTGGAAAGAAAGAGTTATGCTACAACCCTAAAAAGCTCCAAAAAAGAAGCGGGGAGGAGAACAAAGAAGAGAACAAAATGGAAGAAAGCAAAAAGCAATCAAACAAAGACAAGAGCAAGAAGGAAGATAAAGCTTCACACTTTCAAAGAACTAACAAGGACAACCTCAAATGGTCCTTCCCCAAAAGAAAGCCA
This sequence comes from Sequoia sempervirens, assembly GCA_007258455.2. Lineage (NCBI taxonomy): Eukaryota > Viridiplantae > Streptophyta > Pinopsida > Cupressales > Cupressaceae > Sequoia > Sequoia sempervirens. The sequence continues at coordinate 9,502 of VDFB02350386.1, forward strand.
CATACTACTAGGTAAAACCACTCTTTTCATAGCTATTATTTTTCATGCAATCAATATGGTCATAGAGCAATAGATTGTAGAGTTTGTACAAGGAATGAATTGAATTTATGAAGAGGAACTACAATCCATTTGCCCCTCTTATGGATTACGTCATATGCTATAAATGTAACAATTTTGGGCACATAGCAAAGTTTTGCAAAAGTACTTTTGTTGAGCCTCCAAGATAGAATAAAGAAGGTGTTTACGACAAGAGAAAGGATGAGTTAAACAAGGTTTGGAAAAAGAAGGGGCCATAAATGAAAGAAAAAACCATGCTTGTACAAGTTGCTTTACATGCTCAAGAAGAGAAAGAAAAATGGTATGTTGATAGTGGTTGCTCAACTCATATGACTGGTGACAAAAGCAAATTTCTCTCTTTGAAAAAAGTGAATGAGGGAACCGTGAAATTTGGGGAAAATGCTACAAAAAACATAAGAGGTAAAGGCACACTTAGTTTGGATAATGGAAGAACCAAAACTAAAGATGTCCTATATGTTGAAGGGTTGAAGCATACTCTCTTAAGTGTGAGCCAAATGTGTGACCAAGGGCACACTCTCACATTTCATTTGGAAGGATGCAAAATCATGAAAAATGGAAAATTGATAGCTGATGCTTATAGAATAGATGGAAATCTCTACATTCTTAATGAGGTTAAAAATGAAAAATGCTTTTTGGGGCAAGAAGATGAGAGTTGGTTGTGGCATAGAAGGATGTGACACCTGAATTTTGACAACATTGTAAAGATCAACAAAAAGCAAGCAATAAGGGACATGCTAAAGATAGCAAAACCTTCAAATGTTATTTGCAAACAGTGTCAATATAGAAAGCAAACAAGGTCAAGCTTCAAATCTAAGGAATATTCTACGACAAAGCCGTTGGAACTTGTTCACACTGATTTGTGTGGGACAACAAGGACAAAAAGCTTGCAAGGTGAGAGTTATTTCATGTTGTTGATTGATGACTATTCCATGATGACTTGGGTAGCTTTTCTTAAAGAAAAATCTAAAGCAATTGAGAAGTTTAAGGAATTCAAAGCCTTAGTAGAGAATGAAATAGGGCTGAAGATCAAATGTCTTAGATCTAATAGAGGAGGATAATTTACCTCAAATGAATATGAAGAATATTGTGAATGACATGGGATAAAGAGGCAATATTCAATTGCAAGAACTCCACAATAAAATGGAGTAGTTGAGAGAAAGAATAGAACCATTCAAGGTATGACAAGAGCTATGCTCAATGAATCCAAGATAGCTGATAATTTTTGGAAAGAAGCGGTTCATATAGTTGTATACATTTCAAACTGACCATAATTTAGGGTGAACAACAACAAAAATCCATATGAACTTTGGAACCGAAGGCCTGCATCAACAAAGTATTTTAAAGTTTTTGGAAGCAGACGCTATATAAGAAG
>VDFB02350387.1:0-10438 GCA_007258455.2 Sequoia sempervirens
AAGAACCAACCTCTAAAGCAATAGGAGATGAATCAACATAGGTCTTAAGAACCCCAAAGTTCAAATGACCAATCTCTCTCGAGGAATTGCTAACATTAGCAAGAGGGGTGCAAGGCTCACAATCATCATCAACAACAAAATGAGAAAAGGCATAAAGACGAGACTCATGATCAACTTCACCGACAACAATGACTTTGCCAATATGAACCTCTCTAATGAAAATAGAATCTGCAATGAACTCTACAGTCTTAGGTACCTCACCATGAGTAATCTGATAGATGGAAAGTATATTTGTGTGTAAATTAGGAATACATAGTACATCTCTGAAACAACCATCACCAATATCAACATTTCCTATCCCTACAACATCCAAAAGCTTACTATCTCCTAACAAAATCTTAGAAGTATCAGTAGGATGAAGACTCCAAAAAGGATAGGGAGTAAAACCCACATGATGAGATGCTCCTGAATCCAAAAACCTTATATCACGACCAAAATGAACTGCAAAAGTTACCAATGCATGTCCTTTACCCATGTAGAGTTTATCTTCTTTACCACTTGCAAATCCTGCATTCTCTAACTATGTAGGTTTGGATGATGATGCAGATGGAGTGGCTATAGAAGAAGGAGTCACAGATGAGGGCAATGGAATATTGTTCTTCTGAAGAAGATGCAAAAGCTCATCAATCTTCTTTGTATAATAGTGGTGTTCATCATGACCTTTCTTCTTGCAATACACACAACTGAACTTCTCCTTCTTAGATTTATCCTCTTTTGAAGAGGTGGACGACTCATTAAACTTTATCTTAGCCTTAGTTTTTTTCTTCCCTTTCCTCTAAGAGGCTTGTACAACTAATGCATGATTCATAGAGACCCCCTCTAACTCAGAAAGTTTGGCTTGCTCCCTCATCAAATGATCATAGAATGTCTCAAAAGAAGGCATTTGGAATGCATTTCCCAAAGCATCCATGGTGGAGTAGAAGGTAGAAGAAAAAACTATAAATGGACCTCTTAGCTTAGACAAAATAAAGAGAATGGATTCCTTATTAGTTTTACCCTTCCCACATCCTGCTAATTGTGACCTCACAAATTTGAACTTGAGTAGGAAATCATCAATGGAAGGAAATTATCAGACCCATAGCTTTTTCACACTTATTTCTATGAGCAAATGTTTCATACTCCCTAGTAAAAGTGGGTTGTGTATCATTCAATGTGGACCACAAACCCTTAGATTGGAGGAATCTACACATTTTAATCTTCTAGGTATGGTACTTATTGGGGGTTTAAATTTCAGCTGAATCAGTAGTAGCCATGAAAACAATTTGCACCAAAAGCAAGAAAAACACACCAAACTAATACAATTGAAAACTCCAAGAAAAATCAATCAATGCAGCTTCTCAAGATTTATTTTTCAAACATCCAAAAAATATCACTCAAGAATTAAAAAAAGATTGAATATGTAACTGAATCTGTATGTGCAAGATAGCCTCTTCACAACCTATGAGAATTGCTCACACCAATCAAAGGTAGTTCAAAGCTATTTAAATAGCAAAAAAATACCCCATGCTACCAATCTGGGATAATTTTTCTACCAATCTGCTTTAGGGACCCACCTCCACTTCAACTACATGACAATTAGAAGCCCTAAATAAATATTTAACAAAAAAAATTTGTAGACATAGAAAATGTATCGATTGATCTTATACACCTGATCCTAATTTTATTAACACTGCTTCGTCTTGAATCGTCACCTTTGCTATCCATTTAATCAAATAATCTATATTTGATTAAATTCATCACATTTCATCTCTTAATTAAATAAATCATCTTTATCTAATTAAGTCATTATCTCCTGTTAATTAAATAAATCATTTTTTTTAATTAGCTTATATAGTCTCTCTTTAATTAAATAATTCATTTTATTTAATTAAATCTCTAAAGTCATTCTATTAAATTAAATAAATTAATCCTTATTTGATTTAATTTAACACCATCTTCTTTAATTAAATAAATCAAAATCTTTATTTAACTAAGTCTAATTCATTTTCTTCTCAATTTGATTTTAAATTAATCCAAAAGTCTAAGTCAAAATGGTCAAATCAACTAATCTCCTTTTAGATTAATCAAATCTTGATTAATGTTAATCCTAATCACCAAATCCTCTAGCTTTGGTAACTTGCTCATGAAAATCATTTCAATTGATTTATTAAATCTTCAACTACTTTCAAAAAAGCATCAAAAGGGGAATATTCTCCAAGTTTGAAAAATCCCTTCAAAAGGGTTTGTACATCCAACAAGGCATTTAAACCTCTTACATGTCCTTTTTCCTTGATCCAAGTGGCATTAACTTCATTTTCTCCTCCCTCCAACTTGTCATTTCATCCATTTTGAAATTCCACCTAATTGCATTTAATTGCACATTCACCAAAATGTGCTCCACCTTTGTCCACTCACATGTTGACAAGTGGCTTCATGCTATTGGTTGGTCTTTTATCCCACATTCATCCATTTTGCCTCATCCTCTATCTTTCACATCTATAAATAAGAGGCTCTCATTTGGATTTGGGATCCACAACTTTATGCAAAGAAATTATCTTGAGGTTTTGAATTTGCTCATCCATTGTTCATCCATTTTCACATTTTCATAGCTAGGCTATGCAGGAATTTCACCAAGGAAGTATCAAATCTTCATTAAGTCATCATTCAAACTTACAAGGGATTGGGAAAGGGCCATTTTACACATCAAAATGACACCAATTCCCCCATGGGATTGAGAGTTTGTTTGCATTAGATAGGATTTAATATCTTTCTTATTGTGTTCTTCACTTCTTTCTTGTTTATTTGCATTTCAAATGAATTCCATGGGGAATGTTGATTTAACTTGCATAATGGACTAATTATGTGTGTGATTGTTCTTAGTGTTTGTGCAGGTCTAGGATCACCATTCACAACTTTATAAAATATAAGGTTTGATTTAAATGCCTCCAATGGTATTACAATTTCTCAAAATTCATAGTCACTAGACAAAATTGCACCAATTGTTGTTTGAGTAAATAAGTCATTATCTGATAATTAATTATTCATCAATTGATATTAGAGGATTTTTACTTTAGTTCACTTAAGATAAACTTAGGAGTTAATGTTTAATCTTTAGTTTGATTCTTATTATTAGATATTAGACTAAATTTAGGACAAGTTGTCTCATTGCATGAGATTAAAACACTTGTCACTATCTTCTTAAATCTGCAAATAGGGTTTTCTTCTACATTGCTTATATAAGCATGCACATTCATTTGTAATATCAATATGGGTTATTTGCATCAATAGAATTCTCAGGTCATTGAGCACAATCTCACTTTTGATCTTCTTTCTTGTGATAGATAATTGCTTGCAAGTGTTTTATGGGAGATGTGGATTGAATCAGTCAATTCTAACATGGTATCAAAGAACAAATCTGTAGCCCCCTATTCAATTTTTGAAGAGATCTGGCCTTGAGTAAATTTTTGGTGCATCTTGGAGCAAAACGAGCATCACCATTGCATCTAGAATAGTTGAAAACCTAAGGATCAATTGTTATTTCATCAATTTATGAGAAATTTTAATGAAAGGGAAAAAAAATTAGGGGAACTCAGATTTGTATAGATCTGGGCCCCATTATGCCTTGAACTGCATGTAGATGTACAGGTACAAAGTTCTAAATTTTTTTATTCTAGTTTTTTTATTTTCCAATCCATACATTTTTTTAATAAAAAAAAATCAAAAATAAAAAAGGAAACTAAAAAGACACAAAAAAAATCTTTTAAAAAAATTACAATAAAAAATTGATTTTTGATTGAAAAATCAAATGTCAAAAAAATTCAAAAAAAAGGTTGTGGTAGGGCCGACCCCACCAATGATGGCATTTAAAACCCTGCCCTATACAACCTGGTGGCTCATAGAAAATCCAAGCCCCAAAATCAAACTAGCGGCAAGGGCAAGTCATCGACTAACAAAAATAAAAATGTCAGCCAGTTTAATCTCCATCAGCGGCAAAAAAACTCATTCCAACCACCACAATAAATCCCTAGCAAAAAATCTAGCGTGCTCTCAATATCCATGACAATAGGGGAATATTCCCCTCTAAAGGTATATTCCAAGGAGAATCAACAAAACTGACATCTGTCAATTTTTTTCTGGCAAAGGGCATTTTTTTGCATTGATAGCCAAGAGACCATCAAATTTAACCTCACAGGTTGTTGATGTCATCATACGACCAACCCTCTTTGCCCCTCCTAGCCTTGATTTTCTTTAAAGGAGTAGTTTTTTTAATTTTTGCATAACTTGGGCATACGGTGTTGAAATCAAGAAAATGAGATATTGTCAAAAATCTAGATCCATGAAACTTCTAGTGGTGTAGGTCTCATTATCATATTTTGTTTGGTGTTCCTGCTATTCTTAATCAAAGTCAAATATTCATTTTGTGCTTCTGAGCTCATATGTTTTACCTTGTGTCTTTGATTTTCATGATTCAAGTGCATTGGAAAGGTATTTTAGAGCTCTTTCGATCTATTCATGCACTTTTCCCAGAATCTACCCTGAGTAAATTTTATTCAATATTTTTGTGTTTTCACACTTTTCTTAATTAATTGGATGTCTTGGCACTTGGAAAGGATCTATTTGCATAGGATGACATCATTTGAATTGCCTTAACAATACTGAGATCATTAGTCTCTTATTTTTTCATTTAAGTGAGTATCATGTATTTTTCTGTTCATCCTTCTATGAACAACTTGGACAAGGAAAATTATGAGCTGTCCTGGCACAATGGCATCCTGACCCATCTCAAGTGGCTTGATATTTTTCCTTCTTTGTATGGACTCATACCTACACTAGACACTAGGGAGTTTATCGGCATGGGGAAAAATCAAAGATCATATTGTAGGTGTTATATGTTCTAGTGTTGATCTTGACACTATGTATGTTGTATCAGACATTGAATGTCCCCACATAATTTGGACACAAATTTGGGAGATCGTGGGAGACCCTCATATTTACGATTGTCTTGGGATCATCATGGAAAAATAGGCCCTTAATTGGCAAAATTTAGAAAAATCGAGTTAGGAAACTTGGCAGTAAAATTTGAATAAGTTATCTATATTATTTCATAAATATGTAAGAATAGAATCGTGAAAATTGAATGTAGTTGCTATAAACTACTAGGTTTATTTATTTTTTAAATCTATTTAGTGAAATTTTCAAATTTTAATGCGGTAGTACTTAAATTTAGGGAAAAAATAAGAAGTGTTTGTCTAACCACCTAACCACAATAAAATGATAATATTTTTTATAATATTTTAGAAATAAGTAGAGGACTCATGTTAGGATGTGATGCATATTTTTTTGTAATATTTTTCCAAGTAAAAAATTAATTATGAATTTTTATTACAACATAAAAAATATAAAAAATCTGTGTCTAACCACCTTAACTTGGTCAAAACTTCATGAAATTCAATTTTTTTTTTAATCCTATAATATGCGAAGCATAGAATGTGACACACATTTTGGATTCAAAATGTGATACCATTAGAAATCTATAGATGTTTTCAATCAGCCTATCAATCGGGACTTTGGTAGGTAATTCAAATAGAAAATGAATAATAATTATTTATTAAATTCAAAGTAAAGAATCATTTATATTGGTGGAAATCTGAGAATATCCTTTAAAACCCTTTTCATTTCATCAATTTGGGTAAAAAAGTCATCAATACATACCCTACAATACCATCATATTGCCACTTTTGGCCCATCATGATTGCATACCCCTACACATACCTAGAGGATCCTACTATAGATTGTCTCATTCGTCTTGCAGATCCAAATTGCATACCCTTTGATGATGATACTTTAGAGGAGCTTGAGTATGTCACAGGTCTTGCATGTTCTGATGGTTTAGAGACTTTCAGTCATGTTCCCACTCTTCAGATTGAGACTATTGACATCATCTTCTTTTCTTCCTGATCATCTTGGCATCACCACATCTTCGGCCCCTATTGATTAAGTGTAGTAGGGCATCACACATCTTCCAAACATAGCTACTTAGGATTCATATCTTGTAGACATATCATCCTTGTTTGTAGAGTCCTATATTCTAGATCTGGAGGATTACTTTGAGGAAAATTCATATCCTCTTTGTTGATAGCCACATCACTGTTGTTAGCCCACCATCTTCATCGCCTTTGCAGCTTGTTCTATATTGATCTTCATAGGATCTTGGATCGACATCATCACTTTCTGACATGTGGACACGCGAGTAGTTTTTAGAGGAACACATCCGGATTTGGATTCCAGAATCACCCATTCTTTTGGATTGGCTTTTCCAATCACTAGTGGATTTGTTTCTTCTTAAGGGGAGAAATGTTGTTTGCAGGAAATGGATCTTATTTTGTCTTCATACATTCATAATTGACATAGGAGCTCTTTCTTTATGGGGGGATTCATATCATCTCTTACTCTCTCCTATCGAGGGGACATATATTGTACTTTTGTGATAGAATTAATCCTTTGGGAGTCACGTTGAGCCCTTCTATCTTTCTTTTAGTAATGTAGTCATTTCTTTTTCTCTCTTTTTGGAGAGGATTTTTTCCCATGAGCCTTTCTCCTTTTATCCAGTTATGAGAGATTTCAGTTCAAAGCTTTTCATGGGTACCTCATCAGGCCTTGTAGCCAAGACCCATTCTACATTCATTTAGCTTCCTTTATCAATTATTTAGTTTCTCCCTAAGTTGATCTTAAGAAGGGGTGTTGGAGTAAATAAGTCATTATCTGGTAATTAATTATTCATCAGTTAATTATTAGAGGCTTTTTACTTTAGTTCACTTAAGCTAAACTTAGGATTTAATGCTTAATATTTAGTTTAATTCTTATTATATTATATTAGACTAAATTTGGGACAAGTTGTCTCATTGCATGTGATTAAAACACTTGTCACTATCTTCTCAAATCCGCAAGTAGGGTTTTCTTGTGTATTTCTTATATAAGTATGCACATTCATTTGTAATAATTACCTAGGTTATTTGCATCAATAGAATTCTTAGGTTATTGAGCACAACTCACTTTTGATCTTCTCTATTGTGATAGGTAATTTCTTATAGGTGTTTCATGGGAGTTGTGGATTGAATTAGTCAATTCTAACAATCATGGCCTTCCTTCAACACATAATTGGCCCTCTTATGGGTGAAAACGTGCCTCTAATCGACAAAATCGATGCTTCCAATCATTGTCACTAGACCCTTCCAATCGTTGTTGCTTTCAATTGAACCTCCAAAATAGTGAAATTGTCCCCTCTCCCATAAAATCACCCTTTGCATAGTGATTTTGGGGCTTCAAATGTAGGAATTCATGGTCAAATAGAGATTTCAAACATAGAGACGAAGGGGGGAACACAAACAAAGTGAAGAGAGTTACGATAATATTTTTGGATGCCAACTTAAGCTTGAATGTCATTAGTTGCCGAACTATTGCACCAAATGACAAATACTTCCATGATTGGCATAAACACCATTCGCCTACAGGAATTCTCATCTTCAAGAGAAATCACTAATATGAATTGTTGTGTTGGCAATAGAATTGACAATAACCCGAATACAACCCCATTTGAATAGCATAAAGACTCGTCTATTTTGAATCATTCCTCCAATGCAAAAATTTGTGCCGCTCCAGTGTAGAATTGGGCCACAAATGGGAGGAAACATGCCTCTTCAACAAGAAAATTTGAAAATAATGGCAACTTTGAAATTTAATAAATTTCAAATACTAAAAAAAACCTTTAGTAGGCAACAAAATTTCCTAGATTTCCTTGGTAGAAACTCAAAAAAAGGTGAGAAGGAGGAGGAGCTCTTATACCATGTAGGAGATGACAACTCCTTCCCAGGATCCTCACCTTGCAACAACAAACCACCCTCACAGATACACGAGAGAAGCACACAACTATTCTACCAAATATTGAGAATGATCATATTTAGAAAAATGAGATGAAATAATACGTATTGTACAAGCCTTTTGAAGGCATAAAAAATGTGACGGGTGAACAACTACCCAATAGGGGAAAAAACCACCCAAGTAATTAACCTAATTTAAAATTAACGCTATCATAAATTGCAATTAGAATTAGTTATTATTTCTAATGAACTTAACTAAATGCCAAAAAGATATATGAAATTTTATGGTACATTATTTTATTTATGGTAAGTTTAAATTATTTGTTTCAGTATCTTAATGAAAATAGTTTTTTTCAGTTTTAATACTTTTAAGAAAATTAGCAAATAATTTAAATTGTAGTTAGAATTAGTCATTATTTACAATGAACTTAATTACATGTCAAAAAGATATATGAAATTTGATGGTACATTGTTCTATTTATGATAAGTTTTTCATATATTATGGAAGGCGTTTAATTTTTTTTTTCATATATAAGTTTTTGATCAAAAGCTAATATGATGAAATGTATTATTACATAACTTAATTTTTAGAATTTAATCTTTATTTATAATTGTAAAAAATGATTTTGGTTACCCAAAATTGCTCTAACTCTTCTAGGTTTTTCACCTAAAAGGAGAGGAATTGGGGCCAAAATGCTAATTTCTACACTCAAGATTAATGTAAAAGGGATGAAATGTATCTAAATATAATTTACTAATGCAATAAACTGAAAAAGAAACGATTTAATGATGCTAAATAGAAGAAATGCAAGGTGCTGGAAAATGCACTGTGAAATGCAAAAACACCTAAGAATGCAAGTAAATGATGAAATAATTGAACAAAACTAGAGAGGTGCACCTAGAATCTGATGTAGAGAGGCTCTGAAATCCTAAAGAGTTGACTGGAAATGTTGAATGCAACACTTACGCCAAGCTGGGCGACTTAGTCGAGTTTTGGGGAAAATCTATCGGAATAGAAATCTGCCAAATGGGTATCCCAAAATGCAAAAACCACTTTTCAGACTTGGTAGTGGAACTAATTTTCCATAGATGGTGACTTAGTTCACCTGAGGATTTCTGGAAATTTGAGGTAGAATTTTGTAACTCTCAGTCTATACTTGCCTTTCTGACAAGTGTCTGAGCTTGATTGTGCAAAAAAAGAGTTGAAAAGAGTTTCCATGCTTCAACTAAGGTTATGTTGACTTTGATGGATTTTTGACCACTTTTTAACACCAAACTCCTTGACAAATCTGCATACAAAGTTTGCAAACACACATGCAAAGAGGGGAAAAAGGGTTAAGGGTTAGAGTATAGGGGTTTGCCTTAGTAAAGCCCCACTTTGGTAATCAAACCCTAGATAATGAAATGAAATATGAAGAGAATGATAAATAAACAACATGCAATATTATAAACTTACCAAACCCTTGATGTTGAAATATGAAGATCTGCAATGAAGTGCTCCAATGGATGACTTGATTATTCTTAGAGTGCTTGAATGCTTAAGAATGATTAAGTGAATAAATGCTTGAATGAATTAGGAGATTTCAAGAGATTAGGAGATAGGAGATGTAAAATGTGGAGAAAAACCCTTATTTATACTTGATTTTTCCATTAATTCTCGAAAATAACACATCATAGCCGACCTCAAGGGTAAGAGAATAAAATCCCGCCAAGAAATTAAAATTATTTTTATTTTTGTGCCCAGTGGGACTTAGTCGCCCCAGGTGATGACTTGGTCCCACCAGGGAAATTTCACTGGATTTCAGAGATTAAAGTGCATTAAATGATTTCTAATGGGAATATCCTCAAAAATACACTTAAGAATGGCCAAAAAGTGCATTAAGGGGTCATTTAAACATAAAGAAAGGGTTGACTTAGTGATGACAAGTCTAGAAAAGCATGAGAGTTTGTTACAACTCTTTACAACACTTTGAAATAAGACTTGGTAAGTGATAAAAAGGAGTTATTTAAGTGAAGTATAATGAAAGGGTCCTAGAAAAGTGTGAAAGTGGGTTACAACACTTCACAACACTTTTACAAGACATCCTAGAAGTCTTAATGATTCACACAGTTCTAAGACTTAATGTGAATGTGTTGGCCACATTACAACATTAAATCTAGGAAAAATAAAGTCAAAGTCCACTAGGAGGGCCTAAACATGAGAAAAAGTAGAAGGGTTATTTTTTCTGTGTCCACATTTAGCCCCCACTTTAGTGAGAGGATGAACTTTCTTCAAACTCTCACTAAAGTAGTTGATCATGCAACCAAGAGGGGTCTGAATGAACTAATTCTTGGTAAGATGAGATAAAAATGATGAAGAGGGATGATCAAGCCCCTAGGATCATGATCCCATGGAAAATCAAACATAATCACAAAGGAACACACATGAAAATGTTGAAAAGAGATGAAAGCTTCAATCATTTTTCTAGCCCATTATGGAATAGATCTAGGTTATTTGTTTGGAACAAGAAATCTGTACTCAC
>VDFB02350388.1:0-186263 GCA_007258455.2 Sequoia sempervirens
CTTTCACAAGCAACCTCAATCTTCAGCAAATACTCCTTTAATCAGCAATGGCGTACCTCTTCTACTTCAGCAATGGCGCTTAGCTTCAGCAACAAATTAAATTGGCAAAGTCGTACCTCTCAAGCTTTTAACAATTTGATTAACTTCCAAGTGCGCCTCTTCAGCAAACTCAACTTCTCAGCAAAATTCAAACTCTTTCAAACTTCAGCAACTCACTGCAATGCTTCACTCTCAGAGCAAGTTCGACTTCCAGCTGTGAAAACAAGTGAAAAACTTGCTCATTTTATAGCTAAAATTCAAATTCTAGAAGAAGTTAATTTTAGCCAGTGCCATTAAACTCCACTACTCCACTTCAAGAATTCGAATTTTCCCTCTCTGGTGTTTCTGACACTTGTCTCCAGTCGTCGGGAATATTATTCTTCTAGAAACTTGACTTTGACTGGCATTTTGGATTCCTTTTCGAAAAATTTTAATTTAAATTCATCATTTTTTTACTCACCAGCCGGAGCTCTGTTACTGGAATTCGAATTTAAATTCTTCCTATGCTCTGGAAAATTCATCCTCGAAGAATTTAATTGAAATTATCTAGGAAATTTCTCTTGAACTCATCATTCGAAGAAAATTCATCTTGAAAGCTCATTTTATTCGTTTTTGCCTTAGAAAATTTAAAGTTCTCCCTTAGGAAAATTCACAATTTGAGCACTGATTAAATTCTTCACTGAAAAAGTGTCGGCGAAGCTCAAAAGACTTGGAAATCCATTCATCATCACAAATGTTCAATACCCAGAAGCAAATTTTCTTCAGAACGCCTCGAATCCATGGGTACCCAACAAACGGGTTCATTTAATTTTTCAATTTTGAACCTTAGAAAAATATCATTTTCATCATTTAAATTCGTTCTTCGCCTGTGATCATCTTGTGTTGCTCTGACTTCTCGAAAAATTTGAATCATCTTGCATTTCTGACTCCATCACTGAGAAAAGTTGCTCTTGCCTCACGGAGAAATTTCACCACTCTGATCTCAAGGCGTATTTTCCAAGGGAAAATAATTTGCCTTAGAAAAATATTTTAAAATCATCTAGCACTTTGAGAAGTTTCCCTTAGAAAATTTTGAATCATCTGCCAGTGGAGAGAAATTTTTTTTATCAACTTCATTTGGAAGAATTTACTCATTCTCGGCACGCCTTATTTCTCACTTCATACTTCACACTTTAAAGGCAATTTTATTAAAATTTCTAACGCCTTAGAGAATTTAAATTTCACATGTCTTATGAATTTCTCTAACACTTCACCACCTTAGGCGTACCACACTTGAAGAAAATCACGCCTTGAAATATTTCAACGCCTTAGGAAATATTTCTAACACCTTATAACTCCCTTCAACATAGGCGCATACTTATCATTTTACTCTCAACACCTTGAAATATTTCAACGCCTATAGGCTTTAGGCGCCTAGCACACATATGAGGGAAAATCACGCCACACATACCTTTACCACCTCACACGTCCTTGGAAAATCCTCTAACACCTTGAGCGCCTAGCACTTACCATCTTTCACCATGCTTTGGTAATATTCTTCACCTTGATTACCACCCTTAATTACTTTTCACATCCAAACAGGGGCGCATTTCCATGTAGGAGGAGGATAAACTTGCCACCACGTCCCTTGTGACCTTTCAACTTCTACGTTTTGTCTTCACATGCCTAACTTTGGGCGCATTTTGCCTATGGAGGAGGACGAGATCTTTGACTTCTTGACTTTTCTTTCCCCTTGGGCACATTTTGATGTGTCTAATGGATGAACGCCTTCAGGTGACTCTTCGCCTTCCAAACTTTGTCCTCACATGCATGCATTTGGGCGCATTTTGCCCCTTGAGGAGGATAAGAAACGTTGACCTGTTTGACCCCTTGCAACCTTGGGCGCATTTTGATGCATGAGGAGGATTAACACGTTTGACTTTGCTTTGACTTACTTGTCTTTTGGGCGCATTTCACCCCTGCTACAGGATGGGCGCATTTAGGAGGGGGTGGCGGATTTCCTCATGCCTTAGAAAAATTTTCAACTTTTCTCTTTCAAGTTGGGCGCATTTTGCCCCTGCTGCAGGATAAACATCTTGGACTTCCTTTGACTTTCCTGTCTTGGGCGCATTTTGACCCCTGAGCAGGATAAACATCAGACTTTGAAATTTTTATGCCTCTTTAGCTGAGATGGGCGCATTTTGCCAGGCCTGCTGGATGAAGTTCCAGACTTAGGCAAATTTTCATCATCCTTCGCCAGTATCGTGCCCTGCTATTTATAGTAAGTCTTCTCAATTTTGCACTTCTGGAGCTCGGATCAACTTGAAATTTCAAACATAGCTTCTTCATAACCCTATCAACCTGTCGACACTGCCACTTTTAGTCACCCTGCTATTTATAGCCTGTTTCTGAAGGTGACTTACTATAAATAAAGTATGGCTTTCATATTCCTACGATAGCTCAAACTCGATCGAGTTAGTGGGTGGTAGCTCCTCCTGCAGTGACTTCTTGGCTAATATCTTGGCGTACAAGCGATTTACTATTTTTAGCACGTTTCCAATTTGACTTACTATAAATGAGTAAGTGCTTTCCGTTTGACTTCGAAATTTCCTGACAAATGGCGAAGGATCTTTGATAGCGATGGTTTATCGGTTTGAAGATTTTGACTTTTGGTCACCTATTTTAGGCTCGAAGGCTGAAACCAATTTACCTGCATTACATCGTATCAAAGATCTCAGTTTGTCTTTGTTTACTGTGACCTTTACTTCTCGGCTTGTGATTACGACTGGGGAAGTGTCGGGACACACTAAAAATAGCAAGTTCATGCCGGTGAAGATCCTCATTTTGCATGTCACACCATGTGAAGCTTTTCGAAAAACCCACATCGGGGAATCACCGACATGCAAAGAAACCACCGACATACGAACCCTAAAATAGCCTCGGAAGGTGAATCCCACCGAAAGTGGTCGTCTAAAATGCTTGCATGTTACATATATCTCATCACGAAGGTCTAGAAAAACCAGGAAGGAATATCGGACATGCAAGAAAATCTGCACATGCGGACCCACAAAATTCGATGCGGAAGCGGTACTAAAATAGTAAATTAAATGCATTTTCCATCCAAATTTTAGCATACAAGCAATCTGATATACTCACGAATGGAATTAATGATGATTGGAATCTCAAAAGTGCTGACAAATTGCCCTGAATTGTGCACTTACTAAAAATAGTAAGTACCTCGGAATCTGATAAATTTTTGCTGAAAGCCTGCTGGAAGCACACTGACAACAAAGTTAAGTTCAATTTCAATTACTCACTCTATTTGCCCCTGAATTGACCCGAACGACTGAAACTAATTTTAGACTTGGCCAATATTTCGCGTTTAAGCTCAATGACAGACACAACCCCCCGAAAGACGGACATCAGGAAAGAGACAGAGCGGGAGAGAGAAGAAAACCCAAGCCAAAAGACCGAAACGGAGCAAAAATTAGGGGGTCCCCATCTTGAATGGGGCGATGTGTGAAAAGGTCACAACAGGTTTGTTCTCCACATTTCTTGGAGAATACAACTATTTTTAGTAAATGTTCGTTTTGGCATCTGTCATCTTCCCTCATCATCAATAGCTTCTTGGTGTGATCATCTTCCGTTTTGGATGTATTGTCGGTGCTTTTTGTAGGATGGTTGGAATTATTTTAGTATTTTCCATAGTTGCATGGAGATGCGTCTTCACCCCCTTAGGACGCGTCTTAGTACCGAGACGCATTTCCCCATACCGAAAACTTGTTGGAGATGTATCCTTAATTTTTCATTTAAAAAAACAAAAAACCCTACGTTTCAACAAGTTTCCATATGAAAAGAAACAAATCAACATTTCTAAGTTTCAATATGTAATATCAAATATGTAGTATGAACTCTTTGACTATTTAACATTTGTGTATTTAAACTTTAAATTTAATGTTAAACTTTACAATTGTTCTTGTTTTGAAAGTTCAATGTCATGATATTTTCAGTTTTAATGTAGCAAATTTATAAAAAATTAAATTATATTCAAAATAATATGGCGCCTCCAAGTACCCCGTCTCCTATTTTTCAAAAATAGACGTACCAGTATTGGTCTCCTGGAAACTATGATATTTACACTAAAGTTATAAAGTAATGTTTTAAAATTACTTTAGTGTTGAATATTATAAAGTGAAAAGGCTATTTCCCATGTTGGATGCCTAGGGGAAAAGGGGACTTAAAGTTACTTTTAAAAAGCGCTTTTTCAAAAAGGCAATGACACAGCAAAAAGTGTTTTTTTTAAAAAGCAACCAAAAAGCTATAAAAGGAGGTGTAGGGCTCTCATTTGCATTATTCAAGTTTGCACACATAACATGATGTTATTGGAGTGAACAGAGAAGTTCTTCCAAGGTTGATTGAGGATGAAAACCCTCATCAAATCACTAGTTTTAGTGGTGAAAGATCCTCCCTAGCTGGTAGAGTGATTTCACACAAGAATCACATAGGTATTCATGGAGTTTTGGATTTTAGGGTTTCAAAGAAAAGTTTTTAAAAAATTGTTTTGATTGCAGGTTTTCTGGGGTTTTGGAATGAGGATTTTTGAAGTGTTTTGATTTAACAAATTTTCTAGGGTTTAGTAAAGACTTGTTGAAGATTTTTGCAAAGATGATAGTGGGGTTTGAGGGTGATTTGGAAACCCTTATTGCTGGGTTGTACTTTGTATGAGAAGACCATACTATTTATGTCATTTGCTAGTCATACCCCTTGTCAAGTGACCTTAGAGTGTTGAGAGACGACTCATACTGTTGTTATAGACCTGCATGTGCCTTTATGAGTAGTTTGGGTGTGTTGGTTGAAGTCTATTGGGCATGTAGCTATTGGTGATGATCCATGCTAGTGGTTAGTGAGTTGGGTTGACGTTGAAGGTGTTTTCTAAGTGTATCCTCTACTGATCTAGACCTGAAGTAGTCATTTTTCAGTCTTATCAGACCTGTAACCATGTTTCCCAGCCTTTTCAGACTTATTGGGTGTGTTAGAAGACCTCTATGACAGTGTTGGGACTGATTGAATGTTAATTGCAGACCTGAAACATGTCATTTCTCATCATTTGAAGGTAAAAATAAGTGTTGGGTTAAATCTCTGGTTTTGAATGACAGTTTTGGCTTGTTTGAAGGAAGGGGTTAGTGTCTAGAAGGGTCTGAAAATTGTTCATATGTGACTGAAAATTGTATGATAGAGTTATTTCTGAGTGGGAATGATGCTTTGAAGGCTGCCTGGAGTGCTGGGTGAATTTGGTGATGATTAGCATCCTTGGGAGAGATCCTACTGCTGCTGAAAGCTATTACAGATTATTTTCAGACCTATTTCAGACTATTCATTTGCTGATTCTAGGTATTGTAAGTGAGTTTCATGTTGGTATTTATTGTAAATGTTTACTTCATAACTTGACATCACTATGTGACTTTGCTAAAAACAATTGAAACCAGGAGCATTGTGTGTATTGAATGTTTAACACCCAAACTTGCAATAACACAACGTATCACTAAAGAAAATTTAAATCAGGACTGGTGACATTAGGGTATCTTTAACTTGCATGTCTTTGCACTTTCATGTTACTATTAATTTGGCAAACAATTTTTTCAAAAAGTTAGGGGATGTTATTACAAGTGAATATTTTATTTCTGATATTTCTTTCCTATCTGCATAGAACGAAACCATTCATAAATTTGTCTTCCTATTTTATTTCACAAATTCCTTCGTTTTCTGTTTGTAATGCTTGCTGTGAGAAATCTGTATATTTCCTCCAACAAACTGACGAGGGTAGAATTGTTGCACCACCGAAATCAATCACCCTCGGGGTTTCATCCTAGGGTTCCAAACCTCAAAAAGCTCTCCAAATTCACAAAATAGAATAATATCCAATGCATAAACCAAATAAGCTTCACTTTTCACTTTTTTATGCAACTACGTATTAACTTTTCAAATTCTTGCTTTTTGATACATCAAAATAAACCTGGGAATAATAAAGTGGCCCTTTTTAAAATCATAATTAACCACAAAGTCACTTTATGAACTCAATTAAACTAATTAAATAATATTATCCTTAAAATATGCTAGAATAGATAATATCAAATAATTAATTAAAATATTCTCTTAGCTTCAACATTAGCCTACGGGAATAAAATAGGCTAATTAAGTCCCTCCTGTCTAGGCATTAGAAGGGGACATTATAGAGGGTGACAAGGAATTGGGATATAACTCTTGAGTGTGCTAACTTAGACGTTATTATCAAACAACTTGCCGAAAATCTCTTTAGATGAGGCAAATTCTACATATAACATGGCTAGTGGAAGTGGCATTGTGACTCATTTAGAGGTTGAACTCGCTTTTCGGTCTATGATATGTATTAAACTCTAATTATGATTTATATATGATGGAAATCCATAATATGCTCTACAAATTTATTAATATGTGTGTTTTTGAAGAATATTTTAAAAATGTTATGTATTTTAAAATGTTCGATAAAATTGCCGAGTTATTGCCAAATTTTTCCTTGAGTTTTTTATCAGTCCCGAGTTTTTAAATTTCCTAGGCTTGCTGAGTTATTGCCAAGTCCGAGTTTTGCAACTATGGTACCAACTATCATACTACTTGTGAAGGATGTTTTTATCCTTGTAGCTTTTGCAGAACCCTTTAATTACCATGACCAAGTCTAAATCTGCAATCTACTAGTTGCCGTTCATCATTTTTCAGCTGTCGTACCATCTTGTGAGGATTGCCATATCATTTGAGGTTCAGATATTTTTGAAGGTGTTTTAAGGTATTTTTGGGCTACTATAGTACTTTCATATTACTGTTATAATACCTCTCTATAGTACTTCTGTACCACAAGTGGGGTTGCTGAATTTGGGTTTGAAACAATTCGTATAAAGGTTTAATCAGATATTGTTTCTCAAAGCACTTGTAACTGCTTGATTGCTACGACATCAATAATTTTATTTGGAAATGTAAGGATTCCATTATTTATCGCTGTTATACTTGGTTATTTTGGCATTTGAGGGTTTCTAAAATTCATGACAGCATTGTGGAATGTTGGATCTGTTGTTCATAAGTAGGTCTTTGATTGATAAAGGGTTTCCTAAGCTTTTTGTTGCTGATTATATTGTTGATCAGCATTTAATGTTGTCCAACTGAGGACGTTGCATAACCCAAAATGGCACTTTTCCATGTACTTTCAAATGATGTCCTTTCTTACACATTTTTACTAGTCTTCCTCATCCTTTAACTCTTGATTTATCATGCTTCTAAAAAAATCAAGGAAAAAATCAAGGACTTTTATTCAGTAGTTTTTCAAACTTGCATGATAAATCAAGAGTTAAAGGATGAGGAAGATTAGTAAAAATGTGTAAGAAAGGACATCATTTTGTAGACCTGGTTATCGTTAAAAAATTCATGAGTTTTCAAACTTGCAGGGGTTTTCATCATCTTGCCACATTTTCCTATAATATGCTTTTATGCATATGTTTACTTGTAGTTCAATTTTTTTAACTCATCGATCTTGGGATTTTAAATTGCAGCTCTCTTTTTGGATGCAGACCAGTCACTTTTCTAATTGCTGTATGGATATATGCCCCCTGTTTTAGGTAAAACATGTTACCGCACAAGGTTAAAAACATAAATTGAAGAAACTTGTTACTTTTTCTTAAATTAAATTGATTAATGATCTTTGAATTTATTTTATACATAAAAGAAGCCATGGAATTACGCTTGAAGTGACAACAGATATTCACAACAACTCCACGCAATGGCTAGTCCATCTAATGAAGAAGTGGCTCGACCAAGTTCATCAATGACAATTAGGCTCCTACAAACACAAAAATACAAGTAAACTCATTTGAATTCAATAATTTTCCAGTAGATCCCAAGTAAAGACAAAAGGTGCTTTGAATACTAGTATACCTAGGAGAAACATTTTGCATAATGAAAGCAGTTTCCTTCATCTCTGTCATAAACTGCGACGAACAACATTGCATTGTCTGAGATTTCCTATTGCGAAAAATATTTATCATAATGATAAATAGTTATGAATTTTCAAAAAGAAAAGAAAAATATATCCTCTATTAACATGACAACAATTTAACTTTACAATACAAAAACATTGCACCATTCTATTTTACATCACCATTATGAAAAAATTTGCAAGTTTATACAACCAATGGATATAATCTAGAACTTAGCTTATCAAAGAATACACAATTATGTTGTTATTTTGTGTTTTACAATTTTTTACTATGCATGTAATGTATTCATGAATTAAAATTTGTAATGTCCCCTTCCACTTGATGGTCCAAATGTTTTAGTGGCTTATTTTATTCCCGTAAGTGATTAAATAAATTAAGAGAACTAATTATTGATTAATTAATATTATTCTTTCAAAGCAAATATTTCGGATAATATTAATTAATTAATACTTTTATAAAGTGACTAAAGCAGAACTTACATATTATTAAGTCACTATTACCCTCCTAAAGTTAATATCTAAATATTCAAACATTTGTGAACAGTTATCTCACGGGAGGCTACATAAGGTGCTTTCAGGAATGTATTTCTCATAATTGGTGTTTCATTCATTTATTTTCTTGAGAGCTTTCGGGCTTGAGGCTTTGGGGTTTCGGTGGTGAATGATTCCACCCTAGCCTATGTTTGCAGATCATTACTAAATTTGTGAGGTGTCAATAAATTTCTAGTTTGATTGAAAAGCGTGACCATGGGTGTTGGGCAATTGATAACAGTTGTTTGCACTGAGGTATTTATTTTTGGTGATTGAATATATTTCAAAACTCTCAGTTTTGGATGACTTATATTGAACATTGGCATATACATATAGTTCTTTGTTGGGCCGGATATATTTATCATAGTCAAAGGTCAAATATCTACACATTATTATTGATATCTTCCTGCTCCAATTTTGTGGTTTGCAATTGGTATGAAGGTTATCAGGCTCTTTATTGAATCAGAGGATGTAATGCTCCAATTTTGTGGTTTGCAATTGGGTTGTTCTCTGATCAGAGGATGTAATGTCCCCATTTTAGCTATACCCCGTTCAGTGACTGATAGCCTATTTCCGGAAGCCCGTAGGCTCGTCAAAGGTAAAATTAGGGTTTCCTATTTTATAGGGGTTCTGATGCATTTTTGATGGCTTGTATGTTAGAGTTTCAGATGCATGTCTGGTGGAGTTTTCTGGGTTTTCAGAGAGCTTCGCAGTGGTATGTTTTGCAAAGGCATTGGGCAACTTTTAAGAATTTACTATTTTTAGTAAGTTCTATTTCTGGCAGTGCCATCTTGGGCAGTAGCATCAGCAGTCAGCTTAGTTTCCATTTCGAGCAGTGCAGTTTGGATTATATTTGGCTTTCAGCATTTTGAGGCTCATTTTGGGTAAAATGATTTATTCTAAGTCATTAATGTTATAATTTCTTATTGGCCCCCTTGGCCTAGTATTAATGACTTAAAGTTGTTTTAAAAGGTGGCCTTTGAGGGTGGATGCCTGTAATGTCCCCTTCTCATCAGTGATCTGTTCTGACACTCATCAGCCTATTCCGGAAGCCTGTAGGCTCGTTTGAGGTAAAATTAGGGTTTCCTTGTTCTGAGGTTCTATGGCATTTCAGGGAGTTTACTATTTATAGTAAATTCTATTTTTGGCAGTATGCAGTTATCAGTCTTCAAGGTCTTCATTTTCAGTTGGAGCATTTAATGCAATTCAAGTCTGGCTTCTAATGGTTTAATTTTGGTGAATAAAGGCATTAATGTTATAATTTGCAGTTGAACCCTTGGCCTAGGAGAACAACTTTAAGTTGTGTTTAAAAGAGGGACTTGGAAGGGGGATGCCTTCATGAGGTGTTTAATATATTTTAATTATTGTCTAATGCCTTGGGAAAAGTGGACGCCACTTTTAAGGAGATAATTTTAAATAAAGTGAAGTTCATATTATGCAAAAAGGGACGCCATCTTGAGAAATTAATTGTTTATGGAAATTTGAAAAAAGACTCTTGTGTCTTTTGATGTGCTTTCTCAAGAATTTGAAGAGTTTTGTGAGCTTCTCTATAGTGAAGGTTTTTGCTCCAGCCTTGGTATCCATGAACTTATGCTAATGTTATGCTGTTGAAATGACAACTTGGTTTTTACTTCGAGGGATGCTTACCTCCTAGTTTCAATCCAATTTCGTGTTTGAAATACAACACCTAGTTGGTTTTTATTGCTGCTTTTCATCCAGACTAGCAGATTGAGATCAACAGTTGAAGTTTTTGATGAAATTTCTAGTTTTGAAGTTGTTGATACAGTCACAGCTGAAAGTGGTTTCTGCATACAGGTTTTTGGGTGAATTTAATTTGCTTGTGGGTACTTTTCCAATCCATTCCTACACCCAAGGCGATCGGTCACCTTTGGAGAGTTTCAGATTTTAATTTTGAGTTTTTGATTTTTACTTGTCAAAATCGCCCTTGCTCAAGGCCGTCCCATTCTGGAACATTGGGAATTGTGCTAAGAAAATAATACTCATTCTTTGTTGCTGTTTCTTCATCTTGGAGTGGGCGCCTATCTTCCAAGAGATCATTGCAACTGATTTCACGTCATTTGGAGGTAATTTGACCAAGTTATGAGTATTTCATGTTGTTCTCTGTTAGCTGGTTAGAATTTCCAGAACTCAGATTTTTACATCAGATTGTAGTAGTTTTCTATTTTGGCCTATTACTTCAGCTTTGGAGTGTTAAATCATTGATATAAATCATTCTCCTCTACTTAGCTTCATTCTCTATCATTGTAATTAGTAATCTGCAGAGTTATTGATTGTAAGGTTGCGATTTAGTAGTACTAATCCAACCATTTTAGTTTCTGCAATTACTTGTTGAATTTCATATTAATTACCCCTGGATGGTTTACCGCCAGTGTGGAAAAAACGAATATTTGATATCTTTTTGTACCCACTCTCAAGTGGATGCCCGCTGCAGCGGATGAATTAGATAGTTGTATCTACATGGCTGGTTATCCGCCTATTTATTTTAGTTTTCAATTAATAACTTCGTCATATGTTAGCACCTCGCCCTCAGTGGGATCTTGAGTGCACATTCTTGACGTTGAGTTTGTTTCATTTCAAGTACTGTTCTTCAGTTTCTCCGCCATATGACAACACCTATCCTTCCTTGGGATTGAGTGTGCATTCTTGGCGTTGAGTTCTTTCAAGCTTGGATTTCAGTTTTTGATGCTAACGCTAATTCAATTGGCGAAGTGTTGATTGTGTGTAAAAATCTATCGAAAAAATTGGTTAGCATATTTCAATGCCTCATTGACAGATTATTTAAATATTTCTAAAATAAATATTTCTCCTCAAGTCTTGGACGCCTAGAAAGGTGAATTTAATGTTTTAAAAAGTTAAAATATTTTAAAAGTGAAATGGGTCTCTTTTGGAGGGAAAAAAAAGATGGAAGTTGAAGAGCCAACAGTCACCTTCAATTCTATAAAAGTAGGTCATTGCTCATTCATTTCGGATCTTTGGAAAATTGTATTGAAATGCTGCTGAATTGATTTCAGAACCCGGCTAAGGGGAAGCTTAGCTTTTCTACTCCATTCTTCGGGCCTGAAACTATGGTTCCCTAGATGGATGATTGTGAGTGTGCTTCATCCAAAAGTGCACATTGAGTTTCAAAGTTGAAGATTTTGTAGTTTTTGATAATAATTCTCAGAATTGTGTTTGCTGGTCATATCATGGCTGAAGGAGGTTTTCATTAACAGCTTTTTGTATGATTTTTATGTGCTTTTGGGTATTGAAGAAATTGAATCCTAGTACTGTTGGCGTTTAAATTCGCACCTCTGGAATGCGGATTTGAAAAAGGACAGCTATGCACAGATAAACTGCTCTTCAAATTAGGAGGGGAAGCTCCCTCTTGCTGATGGTGTTTGAAAGAAAGTAAACTAAAACTAAGTTGCCTATCTTTTTGATCAGCTTAGAGCACAAGGTTTTTTAAACACAAATGCCGCAGCTGAGATTTTCTGATAAGAAGTTCAACTACGACTAACTTAAACTAAAGACGTTCCTAACCTCTCGAGTAATAGCAGAGCAAGAGAAGTTAGAAATTAACAAGGTAGATTCTCTGACAAAAAATACTTCAACAATCTCTCTTTCAACGAACACCTACACACTTCACTGCAAGCTGAAATAAAGATCATAAAAGTAGAACACTGATAACGGAAATCTGAGATTTTAGACCAAGGCAAAAGAGGCTCATGATTTTATTACTCAAATCTCTAAAACAAAGCTCACTGGAAAGCTTGTTGCATTCTGAAGACATCTCGTTATAACCTTGACTGCAAATTCATCTGTTTGAAACCTTGAAAAGTTGGGCACCTTTCTTCAACTAGGGCGCCCAGTTTCTCCAGACTTAGAAAAATCTTCAATTTATCTTCTTCTTCAAGTTTCAGATCTTCGTTCTATACCTTCCACTTTGACTCGAATTTGCCGGAGACTGGATCGTCAGATGCTCGGACGGGGATATCCATCGCGAAGCTGACTGAAAACTGAGCAACTTTCATTGGAGGTCCTAACCCTAATTCACTCATCTGATGCCCTAAAAAGGTGGGCGCCTTTCCTTAACAGGGGCGCCCAAACTTAGCAGTGTTAGAAAATTTTCATGACCTTTCAACTTTCTTCCTTGTTCCTCGTGCATGTTCATCGCTTCACCTTCTGCTGAAAGTTTAAGTGCCTGAAATTGACGCCTGGCAGTCGGATGACCTCCATTGATGACCTCGGAGCTCCAGATATGCTTCTGAAAAAGCAGAATAGACCCAGTAGGGCAAAACTGATCATTTTAAGATTCTGACTACACCAGCCTGATACGGACACATTTTGAGCCAATCAAAATCAGTTCGGACCCTATCAGACCAACTTTCTATTTTTAGAAAATTTTGCCAGATCCGAAAGAAACCCGAAAATCGAAAACGCGTTACTAATTTTAGAAAATTTCTAAAAATAGCAGTTTTCCTAAAATTTAGGGATGAAAAACTGAGATCTGGGTTTTGTAGGTTAAGCTGCTCTTAGCAGACCCAGATCGTCAGAAATTGAAAATTTTGCGTTTTAACCCCTCATGCAAGACATGCACACCCAAATTTTGACCCTTTTGACTGATTTGACAAGACTTTTACTCATTTCTTCAAAATGTCTAAGTGTAACAAAATTTTTAATTTTGGGGTACAACAAGTACATGGGCGCCTCTTCTCACAGAAGAGCAGAATTTAATTCAAAGTATTTAATTTTATAATGCAAAATCGCCCCTCCTAGTCAGGCCGTACTATTCAAGAGAGCATTGAAGTTTGTGCCAAATAATTGAAGGGAGTTTGATGCTGTTTAATCTTTGCAAGTTGGGCGCCATCCTTCTTGAGAGCCATTGCACTTCGTTTCAGCTCATTCGGAGGTAATTTGAAAGAGTTATGAGTATTTCATTGATGTACAGTTTGCTGGTCTGTATTTCAATTGATGGCATTTCATATCAGACTTGACTCATTCCATGTTATGCTATAATTCTTGGACGTCTATGCTTCTAGTTTCATGTGTGTTCATTTTGGAGGGAATAGAAGCATTTTGGATGATGATATGAACAATTCAGGGGAATAGAAGCATTGTATTATGTTGCTAGTCTGATTATCATAGTTTGCTGGTCTTAATATTAAACCTGGTTATTCTCTTTTCATGCTATATTTCTTTGGTCTTTCAACTCACATTTGTGATCGGAAGTATAGTATAATTCTTGCAGAAGTTTGGAGCAGATTTCTATTGTAAGTTCATTGCAATAAGCCCATTGTAAGACTCTAAACAATAGTACTATTCTAGTCATTTCATTATTGCATTTACTTTGTGTTTAGATTGGAACTTGAGCTCCATTGTTTGTAGATTGAGAGAGATTTCACCAAGTGAGCATAACCATTGAATACCAAGTACGACATCCGTGTCACCAATAGTAACTACATAGAAGTCATCTTTGACTTCATAGTTGCCTAACTGCATAGACATGTTAGGAACTCTTTGGTTGCAAGAAATATGAAACCCATCAGCGACCATGACTTTGAAACCTTCAAATTCTTCTGTTTTGAGACCTCTCTTTGCAACCACACCTTCGTCAATGAAGTTATGTGTTGCCCCATTATCAATTAAGGCAACAATACGGTGACCTCCAATCCCACCACAAACCTTGAAAGATTCGTTCTTTTGGAAACTAGAGAGTTGGGCAATAGGGCCCCCAACTCCTTGCTCATGATCGGACTCTTCTGGGGCTCTCTCTTCCTTGCTGTCTCCAAAATAAGACTGCTGATCAGACATATCAGATTCTGATCCATAATCAGAATAGGCCCCCATTTGGTTAGAACGCCCTCTTCCATAGCATCTATGACCCTTAATCCAAGGCTCCAAACATGTATAACACTTGCCCTCTTTTCTAAGCTGTTCACGCTGCTCATCAGTCAACTTGGGTGGAAACTTCTTGTGCTGATTTGAAAAATGCTTCTTATCCCTCTTGTGGCCAAAGGGCTTGGGCGGAAATTTTGGCCTAGGGGCTGATAACTCCATACTGTGAGACTTTTTGATTGCTTCTTCGAGACTTGGTGGATCGAAAGCCTTAACCCACCGTTTCAATGGTTCAACCAATCCTTCAGAGAACAATACTACCAACCTTCTTTCAATGATGTTGGGCACCATCACGGAAATCCTTTGTAAATCAGCTATGTAAGCATCCAAGGAGCCATGCTGCTTTAATTGTGCAAGCTCGCGAAACTTCACTTTAGGATCCTTAGTGTCGAACCTATCAATCAACTTATTGGTGAATTCATCGTAGGTTTGAATGAGGTTGTGGCCAAGCGTGACCAAACCATGGTACCACCACTCATGGGCAGCTCCTTCCAAATGCAACGTTGCAAACTTTATGGCATCTTCCTCCGGCATGGGCCTTAGCGATAGGTAGTTGTCCAGCTTCTGAACCCACGACCTTGCTGAACACTTATCACTTCCATCGAAGTGAGCCAACAACACCTTCCCAAGGGCTTGTTGATAGTCAATCCTATGAGCCATAGGAGCTCGGTTATCAATTCTTCCTCCGTTTCTTCTGTTTCTTTGGTTCAAGAATTGATCAAAGGACCATTGGTCTCTAAGATCAGGGGGTAAGGTGGCATACTCCAAGTAGGCTTGCCTGGCATCATCTGCAAAAGGAATGGCAGCTTCAACTTGTGGTTCCTCCCTCTAAGTGAATGTAGGAAAGAGTGGCCTAGAGGCTGATCCTCTAGAGGTGGCCTCATGTTGGCCAATAGGCCTATCTCTCCCATTGCCATTGTTTCCATTGACACCACTATTTTCACCTGTGGCATTGTTTTGACTAGGGGTATGATTTTGAGTAGCCTGCTGATCCATTCTTGCAAGCAAACGGGACATCATATCAATCATCACATCAAACTTCTTCTCCATCCTATCCTCTCTCTCATCCATGGCCTGCTTATGACTATCTGACATGTTCTCCACGGCTTTACCAGTATCTACTGCTTTCCCTGTTTCTCTCAAAGCCTCTAAAAAAGTATCTGCTTCTGGGACTGGCGGAAACTGTGACTGCTGTTTTCTGGCTTGACTTCTGGTGTAATATCTGCAATCACTGTCACTCATCTGACAATTGAATCACTGTGGGGCACAGGTTGGCGGGATCATGGCTCTGATACCACTGTAATGAACCGGACCAATTTTTTATTTATTTTTTGAATACAATAGGCAATGCAACACGCACCCGTTAAGGTTAGCTCTAAAACCAAAACGATGTGGAAAGCAACTCTAACCAAGGATGTACACCAGGATCCCAATATTGGGCAAGGTGTGAGCATATGGTCAGAGGATCAGATGCAATGCAGAACTGGAAAGGAACTCTAACCAAGAATGCGTCTAGGATAGACGAGCATATGGTCAGAGGATCTTATGCAAGCTAAGCTGAAAGTAACTCTAACCAAGATGGCGCCGAGAGATTGCAAGCATATGGTCAGAAGGTCCCTAAGGGTACTAACTGAAAGTAAATAGGCGGTAAGCCAGCCTCTTCCACTTATTCAGCAGGAATTACAAGTAAAAGAGAAGAAGTGAGAATGCTGACAGTACTACTGTTCAGCTTACAATGAATTAGAGTGCCTTCCAAGAACACAAGATTAGAAGCTTATCAATACTACAATAATGTTTAGCTACTCTCCAATTCCCACAAGACCTTTTAGAATCAATTTCTCACTCAACTAATGAATTTCCCCAATCTGATATAACTAATTATTGACTGAAAATGCACGGACCAACAACTCAACAACTTACTATTATGCTCACAACTCACTCAAAACTCACCCAAATCACATGAAATGGAATGCATACAGCTCCTAGGATGATGGCGCCCAAGAAGGAACAGTAAAACCAACCCAAAAGACTCACATTTATTTTGCACGAAATTCAAGACATCTCGAGAAAGGTACGACCCTCAAGGAGGGGCGATTTTGCTCCATAAAATCCAATACTTGAAAATAAAATTTGAAACTTGGCACTCAAGGTCACCCCTAGTAAGGAATCAGATTGGTAAAACACCCAGAACAGAAATATTTTTATTTTTGAATCTATGAATGAAACTTACAATCAGCTATGATAATCAACAACTCCAAAAATATGACTAGAATGCAAGGAAACTGAACTAAGATGCTAGGAAACTCAAGTACAATGCTAAAACAACTCAACTACAATCTACCTCTCAACTAGTTGCTATCTTTCAAGCAAGAAGTTGAGCAAAGCTAGGAGGTGTGCTTTCCTCGAAGCAACTTTGTCACCATTTCAGCAGCATAACTTTACTGAAAATATGAGATGAGAAAATGATGAGAAGAGGTCTCCTTATGTAGACTTGCCAAGCATCTTCCAGAAGCATCTAGAAGGGCGCCCAAACCAGTCAAAGCATTATTCAAATTTGAGTTGACTCAATTCCCTCCAAAGTGGCGTCCAAAACAAGAAGGCAACATTAGACTTTATTTAAAATAATCTCCTCATCAAAGTTGGCATCCCACTTCAAGCATGATTTAAGACCTTTAGAAATATTAAATTACCTCCAAATGAGGCGTCCACCCATGAAGTCCCCCTTTCAGAACAACTTTAAGTCATTAGGCTAGGCCAAGGGGTTAACATTAAAACATAATATTAAAATATATCATTATTTAAATCAACTCAACTTATCTCTTCCAGAAAATGCATCCAAAGGCCAAAAATCCAAATACCAACTGAACTGGCTGAAGAAGAGAGCCAACTGCACTGAAGCCAAAAGGACCATTGCCAGAAATAGAATTTACTAAAAATAGTAAATTCATGAAGGTGCTCAGATCACAATGCAAACAATACCACTGCGAAGCTCTCTGAAAACCCAGAAAGAATCCGCAATCCAATCTCCAAAATTCAAGCAACAACCTTCTCAAAAACAAGAAACCCTAATTTCCCCCTCCGAGTAGTCTACGGGTCTTCGGAATAGGCCAACGGTCAACTGAATCGATCACAATTGAGAAGGGGACATTACACCTTCAAAGGGATCTTGTGTGCACATTCTTGGTGTTGAGTCTTATCATTTACTTTCAGTTGTATTAAGTTTCAGTTATTGAGTTATTTATATCTGTTGGCGTAACAACTAGCACCTCTAGAGTAAGAGTTGGTACGGACAGCTATGCACACTACGCAATGAGTGCTCTTCAAATTAGGAGGGTAAGCTCCCTCGTTGTGCTTGACAAAAGTACTTGCAAATGGAAATAAACTAAACTACATCCTGTCTTTTTGCTTCAGCTGTAGAGGTACAAGGCTTTCTCGAAAACTATATACGTTGCAGCTGAGTATTTTCTGGTTTTTGCAGATTTACTAACTACAACTAAACTTAATTGCTTAAATTCTATCTAGTCTCCTCAAGAAAACAGAGCATGAGGAAACGGAGCAAGGTTTGACTATCAGACGATAAACGAGTATAGATTCTCAACTTGAAGGCAAGGTGGCACATCTATCAGCTCAATCTACACACGTTTATTGGTAACAACATCACACGATAAACTGAATACGGATTCTCAACTTGAAGGCAAGGTGGCACAACAATCAGCTCAATCCGGACAAGTTTATTGTTCACAACAACATACGATAACCAAGCGCAGATTCTCTACTTGAAGGCAAGGTGGCACAACTATCATCTCAATCTGAACAAGATTATTGAACACAAAACAGATTTGATCTAACTATGGAAAGAATTTGCTATCACAATTGCATGAAACCCTATGTGGCATAACAATTCATTATAACAGCAAAAACGCATGAACAAATACAAAAAGAGCAATATTGAGGGCAAGGTAGGCATAGCATATATTCCTCTCTCGTGCAAAAGTTAATTACAAATGAGCAAAAGCTCTTATTTATATACATCAAAGGTTTAGGGAACCCTAAAATCACCTTGAGTCAACTACAGTCTTGCAATGCATGCAAGCTTTATTATTAAACCCTAATAAAATAAACTATACAATTAACTGGAAAGCTACCATCAGTTAACCGGTACATTTAACCTAAATGGACAATGTGCAAGCATGCACGTCCTTTTTTAAAGCAAAGTTAACTAGACACTACCCTCAGTTAACTGGAAACCCTAACCCTAACTCCTGCGAAGATAATTCCAAGAGATAAGCACGTGTGAAGTCAGCAAGTGAACTCAAGACTGAAAGTCAAGTTAACTGCTGCTCATGACTCAACCCTAGAAATTAACTGCAGGTTCCAACTGGCAGATCACTCCATGTCATCTCGGTCTAACACTTCGACCAAGAACTCGTCAATCTCTCTATCTTCTGGCACTTTGACGCTATCCAAAACAACAGTTTGTTTCTTTAGTTCTCTGCCACTTTCCTTAACCGTATGCATGCCTTCTCTGACATCTTCAGTCGCTTTTCTGAGACTAGCTGCAATAACTGAAATATTCTCCAACCTAGGCACCATAGGTTCTCCTTCAAGGTTATCACGAATCAGTTTCTCGAACTCAGCTTGTACTTTGTCCAATTCAACATACGTGCCATCTTCAAGAAGATAATGACACGGAATCTGAACAACAAAACCACTGACAAGTGCAAGTACTCCAACCACATCATCCTTCAGTGAAAACAACTTGGTAGAGATCTTTTCACATATTTCCATTTTGAAAAGGTGCTGCTCTCTCCAAGTAAAAACTCTCTTGATCATCATTAGCCTCCAAGGCGTCATATGCAACAGACAACTGGGATACAAGAATTCGATCCTTGGCTAAATTCTCTGCAACCGAAACTTCGAGCAACTGAATACCTTGACGAAGTCCATGTGCATCACTCCTCAACTGATACAAATCTGCAAGAAGACGCTGACCTGTAGCAACTAAACTTTCAATCCAGTTATCTAAAAGTCTGCCATGACTGCCTAATTGATCCAACTTTCGTTGTTCTGCAGGTGTGTTCTGAGGAAGGATAGGCGCTCTACTCGAATTTCCATGAACAAGATCAGAAATATATTGACGAAGTTGACTGTTTTCAGCCTTAAGCAAAGCCTTATCCTCTCCATCCTTCGTGATGCGTTCTTCAAGATTATTGGTAACAATCTTAAGAAGAGTCACGTCTGTCTCTCGAGTGGTCCTGCCAAGATTCGCCTTAGTGAAAGTAAAGTCACCAACTTCGACTTCATCTAGGCTCTTACCCTCTGGAGGAACAGCAACTTCTATAACAATCTCTGATTCTGGAGTCTTCTCAATGTGCACCTGCTTCTTGATCTTCTTGTTTGACCTTCTCTGATAAGGCTCACCGAACTCAGATAAATCAAGGTTATATGAAGGTTCTCGCCTCTGTCTCCCCAAAGATCTCTCGAGCCAACAAGACTAAACAATATCATCAATTCGAGGAGAGACCATCCCTAATGTATCCACCCGTGGTGGTTCAGTTGTCTCTGATCCAACTCGAATTGGTATCTCAGGCTCTGAATCTATGTCAATAGGTTGTATGTGTGGCGAACTCGGAGGTGATATGTGAGCTTCAGCCTGAATGACTGTCTCTACTGGAATATCAGGAACATTCTCAACTTGCTTCTGCTTCCTCTTACTAGTAGCTCTCTTCCCCGTATTTCCGCTGAGTCTAACTCCTTCAGGAGGTACCACAATAGCCTTGACCCGAGGTCTTGACCTAGAAGTAGAAGGCAATGAAGAAAACTTCCCTGGCGGCTCTGTCACAGGAACTGACTTTCGCTTCCGTTTACTCTTCAAGAACTGCTTGCTAGTCTTGATAACCGATCTAGAAACCTCCTCAATAGAAGTATTCTCCTTAGCGTACCAATCTGGTGAACGAAGTGGCTGCCGAGCAATCTGATCTCTGACATATGAATTGAGAAGAACTTCTCCATCATCATTTGATAGACCATCAACATCCTCTGATAGGTAATCAGAGAGTTGAGTGATAATGAGTCTACAATAGTGACGACGACGAACCTCGAATTCATCTTCACAATTAGCCCAGAAATCCTCAAGTGTTGGCTTATGTGCAATCCCTCGCTCTAACCTGTTTGCATAATGACCCAAAGGATCATAGGAACGCCTCTCAGTATGAGTTTTGAGCTTGAATCTTTCTATCTCGGTTGACATAAGCTTGGCATCTGTTGCTGCACTGCATGTGAAAATCCCTAACGCAAATGGAAAAGTAGCCGTAGTCTTATGACGATTGCGAAGAAAGAAATGAACATGTTGCATCTGCCTCAGAAACTCCATGAAGATGATCTTGTCTGAAGGATACCTTGGCAACATCAGGGGCTCTCCAACATATCCATAAACCCGGATATACGTGAAAGTAGGGAATTGGATAAACCAATCCGCCCAAGTCTCCATCGCTGATTTCGCCTCGGCAGAAATACGAATGTGCATTTCGTTGTCAAGATCTCTAACTGTCCTCATAGAAAAGTGATCATTCACTGCTCGGAAGTCTTGCTCAGATGTAGAGAACTCCAACTAAGGAAAATACTCGTGAATACGTTGAACACCAAGAGTGCCATTAGTCTTTAGATGCTTATAGCTGCCTTGGAATGCAACTAAGTAGACCAAGTAAGATATCATATGAAACTCATGAAACTTGAGAAAATTAGTAAGCTGCTGATGTAAGCAATCACTAATCAACATAGCCCAGTCAAAATGTTCTGTGCCATCAAGAATTCTGGAAATAAGGTAAAACATCCACGATCGGAAAGTGCTAGCATCCTCTTGGCCTGTAACTCAATTGAGCAAAGTTATCAAAATAGCAACTTCGTCTTTGAATTCACCACGGCCAACCTTCTTAGGCATGTTAGTCTTCTGAACCTTCAACCATTTCTGAGCCACCTTTCTCTGTGAACGCTGTTGATCTCCATCCCATATCTTCTCACAGGCTTCAATAACCACAGTAAAGTTATCTGAACGCGGAGGAATAGCAAAACATTTCTCTATATCCTTCGGTTTGAGACTGCAAACAACCCTCCCATCAACTGATTTGATTTGTCGTGAAGATGAATCATAATGCTTGATACAAGCAAGAACAAACTCGAGATCAAAAATGGTAACAGGAATAGATGTTGCTGCCAGCAATCCGGAACGCTCAAGTTTCTTCAACGAATTGCTACTAACACCCTCCAGACTGCTCAGATTAACCACCGGATAAACATGATTTAGATCTGTATTTGAAGTTTTGACAAAATTATGCATAAGAGCCGATTTTGCCTTGTAATCAATAAGATTGAACTGCATTTTGAAAATGACGACTTTTGACTGTAAAGTCGAATTTACTTGAAGAACTTTCTGGAAAAACTGAAAACCTCTGGGCAAGGCTAAAAATAGCCTAAGGCAGGAGAAATTTTCGAAGTTTTTCTGAAACATGGGTTTTGTGTAGAATCAAATTCTAAGACAACCCAGATAGTTTGATTCTCGAAAAGATGTGTTTCAGGCCCACATGCAAAGAAATTCTCGGAAAAAAGCACAGAGCTTCAGAATGAAGACTACGGGGTAATTTTCTCGAAAAAATCTAAGACGTGGGTTTTGCTGCAAATACTGAAGTATGCGAACCCAGATGATCGAACTCTGAAAATATGTTGAATTTCTTTGACATGCGAAGAAAGTACCTAAAGATGAGAAATAGAAGAAATAAGACAGAAAATAGAAAGTTTTGCTTGTTCTGCTTCTGAAAATTTGCCTATCTCTTTTTTGGAACTTGATAAAACCTGCATGCAAAGTGAAAATAAAGTCTAGAATCTTCTTCTAATCAATCTGAATCCGTTGCTATGAAGAACGTTGAATTCTGACACCTGTAGCACCTTAAGCTTGCTGCTCACTCAAAAAGAATGTAGACTTTGAAGCTTGAAATGAAGAAATAATGGACGCTAATGCTTGAATAAATAGACTTTCATCTTTGAAATTTGCACAAAGCATTAAACCTTGAAAAATGGTGCTTGGCTTATGATTGGACCTCATTTTAGTTAACTGAAACTAAAATAAGCTAAATAAAGCACCATGCTTTAGGGTTTCCCTTTCAATCTTCAGTTGCAAAATTATTTAAAGCAACATGCGAATTTGACTTCAGTTGACAATCCTTGTTGAATTCGCCATCTTCATGATTTATATTAAATTCACAATTAAGAATTAAAGAGTCCCTTTTAAGACTTCAGTTGACATTCAAAAAGTGAAGCGCCAACTTCAACCTCATGCTTTAAATCTTCAAAAATTCTAAATATGGCGCCCCTTTTAAAACTTCAGTTGACAAAGATGAATTTGCCATACTTCACAAAATCATGCTTTAATTCTAAATATGGCGTCCCTTTTCAGAACTCCAGTTAACAATGAATGAAGCGTCAACTTCACAAAGTCTTCACAATTTCAACCAAAATTTGCCATGCATGCAAACTCAAGTTGACTTTCAAGCATAATCTTCAGTTAAGTGAACATGCAAACAAGTTAACTCAACATGCAAAGTTGTTAACTGGACATGCAAACTAGTTAACTCGACATGCGAACTGAAAGATCACTCAACATGCCAATATATGAACTGAAGATGACAACCCAGAAAACATTCAGTCTAACTGAAGTCAGAACTCAAGTTCAGGCGCACCAGTCAACCTCTTTCGAAAACTCAACTTTGACCTCTTAAGGCGAATTCCAGACTTAGCCAATTTTCATGAAAATTTGGACTTGAAACCCCTTCAGGACCTCTGTTCATCCTCTGACACTGGCTGACTGACTCCACCGATTAGCTAGCTGACAGGTGCATCGCAGAGTAGGATAAAAACTGATCAAAAGATACCTTGAGACTGAACATCATAAAACTAACATCTGAAGGCTCAAAAACCCAGGCGCCCTTTTCAAAAGCTGCGCTTTTTCTCAGACTTAGCCATATTTTCTCATCTGCATTTCGTACGAAGGGAAAAACAAATCCTTCATAACTTCTGATTTACCAACTTTCAGGACTGAAACTCAGGTTCACTGCGGAGCTGACTTCATTCTGCACAACAGCTGCAAAGGCACATTTCTCCAGAAAACATCATCTAAGGGGTGAAAATCAAGGGCTTTTTGAAAAGTTGCTCATTTTCTCCCAGACTTGGCCATTTCTAGAACTGACCAAAATAACATTAAAACCCTGACTGCAAGCTGTCAAGTCATCTTCTGACCTGACGGAGACAGGCAACGGAAAGCTGAACGTAACACGGACAAATTAGATATCCGATCATCAAAAAGAAGGCATTAAAGGCTTGAAAAGCTCAGCGCCTTCTGAAAGGTGCTCTTTGCTCATTCCTTGATATTTTGACCAAGATTTGACCCTACGTTTGACCTCAGGCTCAGGCACTTCTGCAACTCAGATTCACCCACTGACGGATGCGTCGCGAAGCTCGAACAAATGTGAGATAAACATCTTGGGTGGCATTTAGTCAAAAACCTACATCTGACACCTCAAAAATCAAGGGCGCCTTTTTCAAAAGCTGCTCTTTTTTCCAGTGTTAGCCAATTCTGGCTCTCCTCTCGTTTTGTGCTATATCTTTCGTAACTTGCACGAAACAGGTCCATTTGACAGGCTTGATAGTCCATTGCGAAGCTGACGTGATGCCAGACAAATGTCTGCTGGAGGTGACAAACCCTAAAAACAGGATCTGAGCCCCTAAAAGATAGGCACCCTTTTGAAAATGTGCTCCCCTCTCCAGAGAGAATTTTGATGATTTTCCTTCAGATTTTCACTTTTCTCAAATTTCTTCAGTAACAGACTGACATGACACTAACACCAACTCCATATTTAAAAACCCCAAAAACGACCTTCTGACATCACTTTAACAAGATTAAGACTCAATTAAGCAAAATGCCTTAGTGAAGCAAAACTTTTGGTTTTGGGTACAACAATATCCTAGGGATCCTCTGACCATATGCCCGCCCCTCTTCCTTCAGTGGTTTTAGGGCACATTCTTGGTTAGAGTTACTATTCCGCATCGTTTTGGTTTTGGAGTTAGCCTTAACGGGTGCGTGTTGCATTGTAATTGATACTGAAAATCAAGAAAAAATTAAGGGGCTTATTTCAGTGGTATCAGAGCAGAAGATCCCGCCATCTTGTGATCAGAGCTTCATGTTTAAACAGTTGAGTGACAAAGATCTTCGATACTACACCAAAAGTCAAAACAGATTCTAGTCAACTCCTTGTGGTATCCAGAAGTTGGCAGTTAGGCATGGCTAATGAAGAAGAGATGAAGTTGGCAGAGACTCTCTTTATGGCTGGAAAGAGACTTGGTAAAGAATTTCAGTCAAGAGAAAATGAAGAGAACATTCTTCATTTGTTAGAACAATGCTTGAGAAGTGTGAAGCCATTACCTTCAGAGAAAATGGAGTTGGCACTAGCTCCTGTAGTGAATACTTTGAATCAGCCCTGCTGGTTGGGGCATCTTGATGAAGAAACCAAGCTACTGATTTCTTCCTGTTTCATGGAGATAATAAGAATTGTAATTCCCCAATTTCCCTATGATGACGAAACTATGAAGACCATATTAAATATGATAGTGGAAAGTTTTCAAGACCTTGATGAAACTGATAGCAATCAATACTCCAGAAGAGCTGCTATATTGAAGATCTTTTCAGAACTCAAAACAAGTATTTTGCTGGTTGAATTGGGTATGCAAGATCGAATATATTATTTGATCCATTACCTCTTCATTTCAACTTGGAGTGAACAAGAAGAGGATGTAGTTGCAGCAATGAGAAACATTTTAATTTTAACTATCAATGAGATGGATGACATTCCAAAATCTGTCTTAACTTTTCTGTTAAACATTCATGAACAAGAAGGAAAGAATTCCTCTACTGCTGGTATGTTGATTAGAGATTTGTTCATTCAGTGTGAGAGAAAATTGAAGCCACACTTGAAGAAGACAAAGCAGAAAAATGGGGTAGTCATTAATGCAGAAGACGGAAATAAAATGTTGTTTCTCAATGATTGTAAGGCTGTTTCTCAAGAAGTACCTATTGATATGCAATTGTCCGCACATGCTGAGGATGAGTACAATGAGGCAACATCAATTTTGAGTACACATGAAGAGTCTATGACAAGGAATCAAGAAGACTTCCTTGGTATGCTTGTAACAACTAATGAAGAGATCAGTGATATACCTTTACATGAAGGGCTCATTGAAGATAAGAAGGATGAAGTTTTCAAATCAGCTAGTAATGAAGATCCTTTACTTCATTTCAGTGAAGATGACATGAGTAGTCATGGATTTGAATCTTTTGATCATCAAACTAAGCTGTTGGAGAAAGATTTTCATGAAGATATCAGTTTTGGTGAGTTGGGAGGTGTCTCATTCAGAGAGTCACCATTCCAAGAGGAGTACGAAGAGCAATTTCCTCTTGATCAAAGTAATCAGCCCTTCAACATTTGGGATCCGGATGTGAAGGCACCTAATTTTGTTAAGGAACTTGTATGGGATAAATTTCCTTTTGATCCCAATAAAGAACAAAATTCAGATTTCACTGCAAGCTATGGGATGGCCTTTGGAGGAGAAGCTGTTTTTGACAAAATAGCTTGCATGAAAAAGTCCCATAATGACCATTTTAATTTGGTTGCAGCCACTAAAGAAAAGTTTGTTGCTGCTAAAACTTTCAGGTCAGAAATCAATAATGACTCATTGATCAAGTTGGGGGCTTCTTTAACAAATAATCAAGGAGACAGTGAAGGGGAAATAGAGCTAGAAGACCACGAGGTCTTTGCTGATGAAGAGTTTAAAAAAGTTCTCAAATTCAAATCAGATTTTCCTCTTTATGTAGTTGATTATAAACACAGGTCCAAAGAATTGGTAAGATTTGACCCTCTTCGTGACCTTGAGCATTTTCAGTTGGTGGGTGGTGAAAGACAAGAATCTTGGAGCAGCAATGGGGGCAGCAGAGACAAGAAACAAAGTTCTGATTTTGAAATGCAGCCTATCAACAGTTCACCATCCTTGCACATTTGTGAGTGGAAAGATCAATTCATGTTGTCCATTGAGGATGAGGTGCGTGCCTTATTCAAATTTGATTGCTCACATAGTCCGATTGAAGAGAGACAGGAAGGAGTTTGGGATGGAGTCACTCTCTTTAATCTGCAATTTATTAAAGACTCCTTAGTGATTATGAAATTAGAGTATCTATGCTAGATTAAAGATCGGGATTATGCCTACGAATTCACAAAGAAGATCTTTGGTGCATTTCAAGGATGTGAAAGAAAGGCTGATAAGCTTACTCTTGAGCCTGAATCAACGAAGTGCATGCTAGAGAATGCTCAGTTGGGCGTAATGGAGGTAGGAGACCAGCTAGCTGATTTCAAATATCTCCGAGAATGTGGGGATGAGTTATACTCTGTGATTGATAATCCTCTAAGCTTGCTTGTAAGTGGATGCATACGAAGTCTAGAGAATTTAGTTGCCATATGTGAGTTGCTGATTCATGATGACTTCCCCATCTTTGACATCAAGGTGTTGTCAAAACTTGTTTTGGTAAGACATTGTTTACATGCCTAATAGTTTATCCTTTGGATTGAGTAATGCTCACACTAACATGTCTTGGGAGTTGGATTGGAAGACAATGTTTGGTTCAGGCTCCCTTGTTTTTGAAACTTTCATGGATAGACTTCAGCGGTTCACCAAAGAAGTCAATATTTTCTTAAGTGTGCATTTGGAGTTGTTTGGCACTTGGGAATGTGTTGTGAATTTCTTCAGGGGTGTGGTGGATTGTTGTTGGTCATGTATCCTTGTTTGGCATCCTCGATGTGAAATGAAAAATATTCTGGGGTATGGTAGGAAGGTTCTTTGGAGGGATAAGGATCAAAATTTCAGAATTAATTGTGTTGTTCCCTTCCTTACCAGCCACTTGATGGATCCATTTGTTCATCAACAAATGGATTGGAGAGAAATTTTGAGCAAAGAACGGTTCTTTTCTGTAACAAAATCTCCAGAGAGACTGTTTTCAGCTGTGGATATGAGCAGATGTAATATTTTGGATGATGATTTTCAGTTTTGCAGCAACTGTTTATCTTTTTGGATGCTAGTTTTCCAAAAATCAGATCCTAAGATGTTTATTTCATACCTATTAGGAAGCTGGTTTATTCATTTCTAGGTCTTTCAGTCTCCTATATGGACTAAGTTTTTGCCTCAAATGAGTGAGGGAATGATACGGTATAGTCAAAATTCAGGTATGGGTTGTTCTCTGATAATAGACAGTGAAATTTTTGGTAACATCTCATACATTATTGTTTGGGGCAGTGAGCTATTTGCTGATTTGATTCATCAATTTGAAAATTATGTTGTGAGATGTGTGAAGATTTCTTGGAGTTCTTTCAGTGAAATCAGTTTGCTTCAAAGGAAGCATTGTACAGTGATGGTGTGTGGAGCGTTGTTCTTGATTTGGCATTGGTTTGGTGACTTGTTTAAGAACATTTTTGTTGCTGATCAGAATTATGACAGCAAGGTTTGGAAGTCCTACAGACTGATATGGGACCTAGGCACTGACATTTTTGGTGCATTGTCTTTTGTGGACCGAGACATGTTGCTCCACCTTGGGTATTCAGATGTTTTAATCAGAGTAGCGCAACAGATTAGAGGAACAATGTTCCTAAGGAGGATTTGGAATCCTGGTATCACTTGGGTTTGTTATTCAACAGCTGAAGATGATGAAGCCAATGTTGGCTTTTTGGAGTTTCCTTCCATGGTGTTTCAGTTTAGTTTTAATCAGGAGGCCTCTTGTATTGGCATCCAACAGTGCAGTGCTTACATCAAATGGTGCTATCTTTCTCCTAGGTTGATTTGGGACCCAGGGATCATATTCAGTTTCAGTTTGGTTCAACATGGTGATTTTGGGAAGGGCGGACTGTAATGTCCACATTTTAGCTATACGCCCTTCAGTGACTGATAGCCTATTTCCGGAAGCCCGTAGGCTCGTCAGAGGTAAAATTAGGGTTTCCTATTTTATAGGGGATTTGATGCATTTCTGATGGCTTGTATGTTAGAGTTTCGGATGCATGTCTGGTGGAGTTTTTTGGGTTTTCAGAGAGCTTCGCAATGGTATGTTTTGCAAAGGCATTGGGAAACTTTTTAGAATTTACTATTTTTAGTAAGTTCTATTTCTGGCAGTGCCATCTTGGGCAGTAGCATCAGCAGTCAGCTCGGTTTCCATTTCGAGCAGTGCAGTTTGGAGCATATTTGGCTTTCAGCATTTTGAGAATCATTTTGGGTAAAATAATTTATTCTAAGTCATTAATGTTATAATTTCTTATTGGCCCCCTTGGCCTAATATTAATGACTTAAAGTTGTTTTAAAAGGTGGCCTTTGAGGGTGGATGCCTCATTGAGAGATTATTTAAATATTTCTAAAGTAAATATTTCTCCTCAAGTCTTGGATGCCTAGAAAAGTTAATTTAATGTTTTAAAAAGTTAAAATATTTCAAAAGTGAAATGGGTCTCTTTTGGAGGGAAAAAAAAGATGGAAGTTGAAGAGCCAACAGTCATCTTCAATTTATAAAAGTAGGCCATTGCTCATTCATTTCGGATCTTTGGAAAATTGTATTGAAATGCTGCTGAATTGATTTCAGAACCCGGCTAAGGGGAAGCTTAGCTTTTCTACTCCATTCTTCGGGCCTAAAACTATGGTTCC
The DNA here is from genome assembly GCA_007258455.2 of Sequoia sempervirens. Taxonomy (NCBI): domain Eukaryota; kingdom Viridiplantae; phylum Streptophyta; class Pinopsida; order Cupressales; family Cupressaceae; genus Sequoia; species Sequoia sempervirens. The sequence continues at coordinate 29,237 of VDFB02350388.1, forward strand.
CTAGATGGATGATTGTGAGTGTGCTTCATCCAGAAGTGCACATTGAGTTTCAAAGTTGAATATTTTGTAGTTTTTGATAATAATTCTCAGAATTGTGTTTACTGGTCTGTGATGTCCCCATCCTAGTCGGCGCAGCTGGTTATGTGGTTAGCCTATCATTTCGATCCTCGTAGGCTGACAGGTGTGTGCAGAGGATCATCTGAGGCAGTTACTCAGTGTTTTGTAGCTTCAGTGTTGCAGTTGTTTCAGGTTGGGCCTTCGCAGACTCTTTCAGAGTGGTCTTTCAGATACTTTCTATTTTTAGAAAGTCGGGCAGGCGGAAGCTGCTATTTTGGGCAGGGCACCTGGTTCAGCTGTTTAGCTCAGAATCGACCCAGTTCTTCAGTTTGACAGTCGGACGGAGAAATATTGGAGTATTTAATGATTTAATGAATAATTAATACTTTTGACTTTATATTAAAGTCACTTTATTAATTATTTAAATATTTAATAAAAGGGGCGTATTATAAAGTATTTATTATACTTTATAATAAAGTGTTAATATTTGATAAAATGAATAATTATTATTCATTAATGATGGCGTCAATTATTGAAAAGTATTTCTCCTAAGTCAAAGCGCACATTTAATCATTTTAATTAAAATGATTATTAAATGAGTCTTGGGTCGAATTTTCACAAGGAAGTATATATTCTCAGGAAAGGACAAATCGAACCATTATGATATGTTATTCAAATTTGTCTTGTATTTGCTCTGAGCATTGGAGTTTGCAAAACGTAGGGTTTCAGCAGACGATTCGTTTCTGGAGAACGATACCTCTTCAGGAATTGGCATACTGAGACTGTGCAATACCAGTTGAAGCTTGCATCTTGGTGACTTCACACAGGGGTTACAGATTGAGTTCATTGATTTATTTATTTAGGGTCCAGCAGAGAATATCCATCTAGCAGTTGAGGCAACCTCACAGAGTTGTTTCCACAGAGATCTGGCATCCTCTTATTTGAGCCGTACTTCATTTATTGTTGCTGTTTTGGTACAGGCCGTACCACTGCTAAAAGCCGTACTTTACCATTTGCCAGTGGACATCCTCAAATCTCAGCTTCTGACAGTTAGTTTGGGTGCGCCTAGGGTTTCCAGAGACTCAGCATTGATTTCCAGAGACCAGAGATCCATTACTCCATTCAGCCGTACCATTCTCTCTGTGTTTTGGCGCCAGCAAGAAGAAAAACAAGGTTTTTGAAATAAATTCGTATTTAATTCATATGTCATATTTTAATATTGTAAATGCTCGGGATCTTCAATAAAATGATGCGCCTATGATTTATGAGCAAGATCTACGCCTATTTCATGTTACATGATTTATTTTGAATTTATTAGCAATTTATTAAGAAAATCGCAGCTTTCTAGTTATTTTCCAAAAACCTTCAAAAACACAAAAAATACAAAACACAGTAAAATCGCCATATTCAGTCAAGGGTTTGGGTTGAGAATCACCTAGATTCTTACAGTGGTATTAGAGCACAGATTTCCTGCCATCCTGTGCTTTTTCAGTTGCTTTTTCAGAATACAGTGTGCTTTTTAGTTGCTTTTCATGAGCAGAGATACTATTCACTATATTAAAGGTGTAGGGACAGGCAGAGCCGAGGATTGGACAAGTCCATCGATTCCTGAAGGTGAGACAGTGTCAGGTATATTGGGCATTCACAGATCTAGCTCAAACAGCAGTGAAAACAGTGTTGCAACCCTAATGGCAAATCGCGAGGTTCCTACAGAGACAGTTAGGGATTCTGGGAAAGCACATGCAGAGGGCGACATTACCGATGAGGAGTTCAGACGTAGGCATGATAACATGATGGATATGATGTCCCAGTTGATGGGCACTATTAGGCAGTATACGCCCACACAGCCACATTATTTACAAATTGGACAGACGAGCGGGATTGCACCAGTAGATCAGCCTTTGGCATGAGTACCACGACAGCCATCACCGATCTATCAGGAGCGTAGGCCTGGATAGCCTACATTCTTATCTAGAGAGACTCCACCTCCGACTCCGGGGGTAGAGCAGTAGGGGCATTATTAGGAGTTTCAGCCACATAATGGCATGTCAGTAGCAGATGTGACGAGGTTTCATGGTGAGTACTTATCATTGGCACCTGATATCAGGCAGGCATTGTCGTTTCATGAGTTTATGGATGTTCATAAACCTAGAGGAGGAGGCAGATTTGACCGTAGACCCCCTTAGCATCAGCAGCCACAGCCACAGGTGAACAGGGATTTGCAGTACGCAGTTAGTAAGATCACCTTGCCATATTTTGATGGGTCTGATAAGACATCAGCGAGGTCTTGGGTCCAGAAATTGGACAACTATATATCATTGAGGCCTATGCAGGAGGACGAGGCCATCAAGTTTGCTACTTTGCATCTTGATGGAATAGCGCATGACTGGTGGCATCACGACATGTATACACTTGGCCATCATGCAGTCAATACTTACCAGGAGTTCACCAGCAGGCTCATAGATCGCTTTGATAAGAAGGATCCGGAACTTTACTTCAGAGAGCTAGCTCAGCTCAGGCAGACAGGTAGTTTGGATTCTTATATTGGTGAGTTTCAGAGAGTTGCCGTCATGGTGACTGGTATTTCAGAACGGAGACTCATTATACTCTTCGTTGAGGGTTTGACAGAACCTATGAGAGGTTGGGTAAAAGCTTTTGACCCTCCTACCCTTCAGGAGGCCATGAGAAAGGCGCGAAACATGGAATTGCAGCACCTCGCAGCAAGTTTAATGCAGGTTCGACACCCTACACGAGGCCTAATAGGCCTTTCGACAGAAATAAACCCTTTGACAGAAGGAGGGATCAACCGGATCCTAAGAGACAGAATGCACCACCATTTGACAGAGAAACATTGAACGAATTGCGGAAGAAAAAGTTGTGTTTCTGGTGCAAGACACCCTACGATGAAAAACATGTATGCCCACTTCGTCCTAAGGTCAAAAACAATCAGATGGAATGGTTTTATGAGGGCGAAGAGCAATCTGATCTGTCAGACCAGCAAGCTGATTCCGAGCATTCAGATGATGACAGGTCCGAAAATGAGGGTGAAAACGAAGGTGGAAGGAAGCTACAGGAAGCCCATTTGACGAGCCTTCAGAGAGATGGGTCGTTTAGACTTCGCGGGCTCCTAGCAGGTCAGAAGGTGATTACCTTATTGGATACGGGTGCTACACATAATTTCATTGACGCACAATTGGTGGAGAGACGTGGCATTCAGACAGAGGCATTTGAGGGTATTCGAGTCAAGGTGGCTGATGGGTACACTCTCAGATGTGACCGTAAGATTACTGATCTTCCGATGCGACTGAACAACTACGAATTCAAGACCGAATTCTATGTTGTTAACATGGGAGATACTGATGTGGTGTTAGGGATGGCATGGTTGCACGATTTGGGTGAGTTCACACTCAATTTGCGTGACATGGAGATGAAGTTCAAGGTTGATGGGAGACCTCATGTCATCAAGGCTATTTGAGACAGTAATCTGAGGATGGTTTCATTCAGGCGGATGGAGAGGCTCATTTGTCATGATATGGTTGATTAGGCAGCAGAGTGCATGTTGATGCCAGCCCAGCAGGAGCAGCAGAAGGATGAGTACCACCCAGACATTCAGATCTTGAGGACTAAACACTCCAAAGTGTTTAGTGACATTCCACCTGGTAGACCTCCAGACAGAGGCACGGAGCATATCATTGAGTTGGAGGAGGGCGCAAAGCCCATTATGATCACGCCCTACAAACATCCGAAACGACTCAAGGATGAGATAGAGAAGACCATCAATGAGTTGTTAGCTATGGGGCATATTAGGCCTAGCAAGTCACCTTTTGCTTCATCGGTGGTATTGGTGAAGAAGAAGGATGGATCACTTCGGATGTGCATAGACTACAGGCAGCTCAACAAAAGGACAATTAAGAATAGGTACCCTATACCACGCATCGATGAGTTGATTGATGAGTTACACGGTGCTATCTTCTTCACGAAGATTGATTTGAGGACCGGGTACCACCAGATTCAGATGAGGGAGCAGGATATTGAGAAAACCGCCTTCAGATGTCATTGCGGTCACTTCGAGTTCTTGGTTATGCCCTTCGGTTTAACCAATGCACCTGCCACCTTTCAGGCGACTATGAACAGGGTTTTCAGTTCTCAGTTGAGGAGATTTGTGTTGGTCTTCTTTGACGACATTCTGGTTTATAGCAGGTCATGGGAGGAGCATCTGGCTCACCTAGATGCAGTTTTGGGTATCTTAGCAAATGAGTCTTTCTATGCTAAGGAATCCAAGTGTGAGCTCGGCATGGAGGAGTTGTTGTATCTGGGGCACATCATCAGTGCCAAGGGAGTGAGTATGGACCCAGAGAAGGTCCGAGCTATAGTTGAGTGGCCGGTACCTGAGAACCTTACGCAGCTCAGAGGTTTCATTGGGTTGTGTGCATTTTACAGGAGATTTGTTAGTGGGTTCTCACGTCACGCCGCACCCCTTACTGACTTGACAAAGAAGGGGGCTTTTACTTGGTCACCACAGGCGCAGGAGTGCTTTGACAGGTTCAAGGTGATCATGACTTCATGTCCGGTGCTAGCATTGCCTGACTTTACGAAGTCATTTGATTTGTTCTGCGATGCTTCAGAGAGGGCATTGGTGCCATTTTGATGCGGAGCGACATCCTATTGCTTTTCGAGAGTAGGAAGCTTAGGGGTCCCGAGATTCTACGCATTTACGACAAGGAGACGTTAGCCATTATGCATGCTTTGGCTAAGTTCGTGCAATACTTGGTGGCAGCAAATTCAGGTCCGCATTGACCATAATAGCCTAAAAACACTTCCTTGACAACAGACCCGAATGAGAGACAAAGAAAAATGGGTCAAGAACTCAAATGTATGACTTTGATATCACCTTCATTAAGGGGAAGCAGTTGTAGCCGACGCCTTTGTCTCACAGATTCACCAATGCCCCGCATCACAGAGGATTGGAGGCATCGGATTATTGCGACTATGCTAAGAACCCATGGGCTTCTAGCATTGTTGACAGGACAGAGCAGGATGACAGGTATACTGTTGTAGATGACTTGATCATTTACAAGGGGCGGATTTTTCTGATTCCTGACTCGAGGTGAGGGTTACAGTTTTTAGAGCCTTTCATGATCTTCCTATGGCGGGCCATCCCGGGTACTATAAGACATATAAAATGATTCGGGAACGGTTTACTTGGAAAGGGCTGAAAACTGATGTGTTACAGTATGTCCAAGAGTGTTCTGTTTGCCAGCAAACAAGCAGGAGCACACATATCCTGCTGGATTGCTCCAGCCACTTTCCGATACCTGATAGGAAGTGGGAGTGTTTATCGATGGACTTTATCACAGGCTTGCCGAAAGCCCAAGGTAAAGATTGCATCTACGTAGTGGTTGATCGGTTGACTAAATATGTGCACTTTTTCCGACACTACTACCTTCACAGATCGCAGACTGCAGAGTTATTTTTCGTGAGAGGTATTCCAGCTTGCATGGGTTGCCTCGACGATAGTTAGCGATAGAGACAGTCGGTTCATGAGCAACTTTTGGCAGGAGTTGTTTAGGCTTTGTGGGACCAACTAACACCGAGCACCAGCTACCATCCGCAGACAGATGGGCAGACAGAGATTGTCAATAAGTGGGTGGAAGGTTATTTGCGTAATTATATAGCTGGACAGCAGAGAGCTTGGGTGAGGTGGATCTATCTATGCGAGTATTGTTATAACTCAACTCACCACATGACGATACAGATGACACCCTTTATGGCTTTGTATGGGTATGAGGCGCCCAACCTTTTGGATTTGATATTGAGCGATAGCAGAGTGCCGAGTGCAGGGGATATGATGCAGAGTCAGCAGGACATTTTGAGGTCTCTTCGAGATAATATCCAGCGGGCACAGAATCAGCAGAAGCAGTATGCTGATCAGAAGAGGGTTGAGCGTACTTTTGATGTGGGTGATATGGTGTACCTTATGTTGCAGCCGTATCGTCAGTCTACTCTGCGGAAGAGTGGGGCAGAGAAGCTGAAGCCTCGCTACTATGGTCCATTTCGTGTTGTCAGACGAGTGGGCGAGGTTGCTTATGAGTTGGACTTGCCAGCTGATAGCAAGGTCCATAATGTGTTTCACGTTTCTCGCCTGAAAAAGGCATTGGGTCAGCATGTGATACCCTCTCCAGTTTTGCCACCCCTTGATGACGGGAAACCATTAGTACCTGAGGCCATCCGAGATGAGAGAGAGACACCTTCGGAGGCGGGTGATCAGGGAATATCTGATCAAGTGGAGAGATTTGCCAGTTGAGGATGCTACATGGGAGTCAGAGGAGATTTTACAGCATCCAGAGTTCAGATTGCTTGAGGACAAGCAATTTCAGGGAGGGCGGACTGTGATGTCCCCATCCTAGTCAGCGCAGCTGGTTATGTGGTTAGCCTATCATTTCGATCCTCGTAGGCTGACAGGTGTGTGCAGAGGATCATCTGAGGCAGTTACTCAGTGTTCTGTAGCTTCAGTGTTGCAGTTGTTTCAGGTTGGGCCTTCGCAGACTCTTTCAGAGTGGTCTTTCAGATACTTTCTATTTTTAGAAAGTCGGGCAGGCGGTAGCTGCTATTTTGGGCAGGGCACCTGGTTCAGCGGTTTAGCTCAGAATCGACCCAGTTCTTCAGTTTGACAGTCGGACGGAAAAATATTGGAGTATTTAATGATTTAATGAATAATTAATACTTTTGACTTTATATTAAAGTCACTTTATTAATTATTTAAATATTTAATAAAAGGGGCGTATTATAAAGTATTTATTATACTTTATAATAAAGTGTTAATATTTGATAAAATGAATAATTATTATTCATTAATGATGGCGTCAATTATTGAAAAGTATTTCTCCTAAGTCAAAGCGCACATTTAATCATTTTAATTAAAATGATTATTAAATGAGTCTTGGGTCGAATTTTCACAAGTATATATTCTCAGGAAAGGACAAATCGAACCATTATGATATGTTATTCAAATTTGTCTTGTATTTGCTCTGAGCATTGGAGTTTGCAAAACGTAGGGTTTCAGCAGACGATTCGTTTCTGGAGAACGATACCTCTTCAGGAATTGGCATACTGAGACTGTGCAATACCAGTTGAAGCTTGCATCTTGGTGACTTCACACAGGGGTTACAGATTGAGTTCATTGATTTATTTATTCAGGGTCCAGCAGAGAATATCCATCTAGCAGTTGAGGCAACCTCACAGAGTTGTTTCCACAGAGATCTGGCATCCTCTTATTTGAGCCGTACTTCATTTATTGTTGCTGTTTTGGTACAGGCCGTACCACTGCTAAAAGCCGTACTTTACCATTTGCCAGTGGACATCCTCAGATCTCAGCTTCTGACAGTTAGTTTGGGTGCGCCTAGGGTTTCCAGAGACTCAGCATTGATTTCCAGAGACCAGAGATCCATTACTCCATTCAGCCGTACCATTCTCTCTGTGTTCTGGCGCCAGCAAGAAGAAAAACAAGGTTTTTGAAATAAATTCGTATTTAATTCATATGTCATATTTTAATATTGTAAATGCTCGGGATCTTCAATAAAATGATGCACCTATGATTTATGAGCAAGATCTACGCCTATTTCATGTTACATGATTTATTTTGAATTTATTAGCAATTTATTAAGAAAATCGCAGCTTTCTAGTTATTTTCCAAAAACCTTCAAAAACACAAAAAATACAAAACATAGTAAAATCGCCATATTCAGTCAAGGGTTTGGGTTGAGAATCACCTGGATTCTTACATGGTCATATCATGGCTGAAGGAGGTTTTCATTAACAGCTTTTTGTATGATTTTTATGTGCTTTTGGGTATTGAAGAAATTGAATCCTAGTACATGGGCGGCCCTTCCCACAGAAGAGCATAATTTAATTCAAAGTATTTAATTTTATAATGCAAAATCACCCCTCCCAGTCAAGCCGTACTATTCAAGAGAGCATTGAAGTTTGTGCCAAATAATTGAAGGGAGTTTGATGCTGTTTAATCTTTGCAAGTTGGGCGCCATCCTTCTTGAGAGCCATTGCACTTCGTTTCAGCTCATTCGGAGGTAATTTGAAAGAGTTATGAGTATTTCATTGATGTACAGTTTGCTGGTCTGTATTTCAATTGATGGCATTTCATATCAGACTTGACTCATTCCATGTTATGCTATAATTCTTGGACGTCTATGCTTCTAGTTTCATGTGCGTTCATTTTGGAGGGAATAAAAGCATTTTGGATGATGATATGAACAATTCAGGGGAATAGAAGCATTGTTTTATGTTGCTGGTCTGATTATCACAGTTTGTTGGTCTTAATATTAAACCTGGTTATTCTCTTTTCATGCTATATTTCTTTGGTCTTTCAACTCACATTTATGATCGGAAGTATAGTATAATTCTTGCAGAAGTTTGGAGCAAATTTCTATTGTAAGTTCATTGCAATAAGCTCATTGTAAGACTATAAACAGTAGTACTATTCCATTCATTTCATTATTGCATTTACTTTGTGTTTAATTGTCACATTGTAACCCCTGGATTGTTTACTGCTAGTGTGGGAAAAAGAACTTGCTAATTCTCTCATTGTACCTATTGAAAAAGTGGTGAATTCCCACTCATGAGTGGATGCCCGCCGCAGCGGATGAATTAGTTGAATTGTTTGTAGTATTCCCCCCACTATTTAAGTGGTTGAGCGGAAATCTTCATGGCTGGTTCACCGCCTAAGTTCTTTCAGTTTTGTAATAAGTACTTTGCCATATGTTAGCACCTCACCTGTAATGTCCCCATTTTTAGCACTGCACTTCTCAGTGATTCATGGCCTATCCCTGGGGTGTTGTCGGCTAGTCAGAGGCAGAATTAGGGTTTCCGACTATTTGGTGGGTTCGTCTTGAAGATTTAGGGTTCTGCTTGTTGGAGTTTGGGTGTTTGGATTCTGGATTCCTTCTGGGTTTTCAGAAAGCTTCGCAGAGGTATGACTTGCAACCGCGTCGGGCAACCTTTCCGGACTTACTATTTTTAGTAAGTTATGACGGCTACATCCTGGAGTTTGGGATTTTGGATTGCGGATTCTTTCTGGGTTTTTAGAGAGCTTCGCAATGGTGGCACATGCATCGCATTCTGAGCAACTTCTTGAATTTACTATTTTTAGTAAATTCTATATTTAGTAGTGGTCCAGTCAGCACCAGCTCAGTCAACTTTCCTTCACTTGCAATTCATTGAGTGATCATGATTTTTGGCTTAAGAGGTTCTTTTTGGAGAAATAAGTTATTTAAAGTCAATAATGTTTTATTTTATAAAATAACCCCTTGTCCTAGTAATATGACTTTAAATCATTTTAAAGAAGGGGACTTTGAGGGTTATTCTCTCATGAGGAACATATTGCGATTTTTCCTAAAGTTAATTGCTGAAGTGGAATTGGACGCCAACCTTGAGAAATGTTATTTTATTTTAAAAGTGATTTTTATCTCTAGAGGAATGGGACGCCACTTAGAGGGAGCAGATAAAACAAAGTCAGAAAACCTAAAAGTTTCTTGTGGTGGGGCGCACTTCTTAGGGTTTTCAAGAGATCTTTTCAAAGGTCTATATAAGGAGGCTACTTCTATTCTTTTGGATCAGCTTATGACTTCAATATTGTTATGCTGCCGAAATTAATAGGATTGCTTCGAGGAATGAATGCCTCCTAGCTTGGCTCTTCTTCTTGCTTGAAAGATAGTAACTAGTTGAGAGGTAGATTGTAGTGAGTTATTTTGCATTGTATTTGAGTCTTAGCATATTAGTTCTGTTATCTTGCATTTTAGTCATATTTGGGAGTTGCTGATAAGCATGGCTGATTGTCATTTTTGATTTCATTTCATAGAATAAAAATACTATCATTTTGGGTATTGTAGAATTGAGTTTCTTGGACAGGGGCGACCCTATGCTCCAAAGTGCAGATTTTATTATCAAGTAATGAATTTATCCTAAGCAAAGTCGCCCTTCCTAGGGCCGTACCATCTGTAACAGCATTGAAGTTCGTGCCATAAATTATCAAGGGTTGCATTTGGGAGTTTCTTCATTGTGATGTGGGCGCCATTGATCCTAGGGGCATTTGCACTCAGTTTCAAGTCATTTGGGGTTGGTTTGAGCATTTTATGAGTATTTTAGTGAGTTCTAGTCATGCTGGTTACTTTATTTCAGTTGCTGGTCTGTTATATCAGTCTTGAGTCATTTGCATTTTGATGAAGAGTTTGTGTCTGGAAGGTCATAATTAACCTTGGAATGATCATATCTATTACTGCAGCAGTGGAGAGCTTCTAATCTTGTTCATTGCAGGCATCTTTTGATATTTTGTAAGATGAACAGTAGTTGCATTTGTATTGCTGTATATCTCCGCCATATGGTCACCTCATTTCCATTCTGGAATTGGGTAGCACATACTTGGTGTTGAGTTTTCTTTCAGCACTTGTAGTGGTAGAGATCCTCTGACCATATGTTCGTCCATCTCGGACACATTCTTGGTTAGAGTTCTTTGTAGCAGCATTGTATTAAGACCCTCTGACCATATGCTTGCCGTCATCCGGCGCATTCTTGGTTAGAGTTACCTACAGTTGCAATTTGTTTTAAGGTACTGACGAGCCTCTTGCCATATGACAGCCTCTCTCTTGTTGAGATTGAGTGCGCATTCTTGGCAAAGAGTTATTTGTAACTACTGGTTTGATTGAACTCACCCTAATGGATTCTTGTTGTTGAGTTGTAAAATTGGAAAAAATTGGCTCAGAATATTTCATCGCCTTCAAAGGGATCTTGTGTGCACATTCTTGGCGTTGAGTTTTATCATTTACTTCCAGCCTAGTATTTCAAGTTCAAATTATTGCTAACGATCCCATCACCATAAGCTATCACCTCGCCTTCAATAGGATCTTGGTGAACTTTCTTGGTGAAGGTTACTGAAAATATATCTTTTGGATATATTTTCCAAAAGAAGGTCAAGGCAATGAGTTGCACAAGGGGTCCAAAAAAGTGTTGGATGCCTTGCTTGAAGCAATCTACCAGCTGCCACATATGCCGCTGCATTGTCAGTAACAACTTGGACAACTTTTTCTATGCCCACCTCGAAAACAACCTGCTCCAACATCAAACTCAAATTTTCTACATTCTTTATTATGTTGGAAGCATCAATTGACTTTAGAAAAACCAGCACACCATTTGAAGCCACTATAAAATTGATAAGAGTGCGGTTTCTTCCATCTGTCCAGCCATCTGAAAGAATTGAGCATCCATACTTTTTCCATTGCTTCTTTTGAGCTTCCACAATTCCTTTTGCATCTACAATAGCATCTTCAAGTAACCTGCCACTTATATCTCTTGGACTAGGAGCCTTGTACCCTTTCCCTGCAACTGTCAATGCTGTCACCAAACACTCCCAATATGGACTCCTTGCCACGTTGAAGGGAAGGTTGTTATAAAACCAAAAATTAGCACAAGCCTTGTCTGCTTCTTTGTGCACCTCCTTATTCCACCCAGTACCTTCCAATGAAGGTTGTGATCCTTGAACATTTCTAGGGACAAAAAATTGGAATTTGCTCAAAGTGGATGAAGTGGATGGGGTACGTATACGTGGACCACGACTAGAGCCCACAATGCCTTGCATATTCACCTCAGAATCTTCAGTCAAATTAGGAGCAATGGTTGCTTGTATGGCTGCTTATGTCTTTGCCCTCTCCAAATTTTTTTCATCAAGTGCTGCAAGAAGAGCTTCCATCTCTCGTCTCACCTCTGCAGGGGCTATTGGACATGCCCTTGCATCACGACAAGGAATACCAGCAAAATGGTATTTGAGGTGATTGATGCCTCCACTAATCTTCTTCTTGCACCAAGTACAAATAACACTCCCTGGTACTGGCCCACAATAGCCATGTTTCCAAGTGGGATCACGGCAACCAGGGGGTCTCCTTTCAATGTCCTAGCTTGAGGCAGCTGTGTTTGAACCAAATGCAGAGGCGAATGCCATTGCGATTAAATATTAACCTACAATATCAGAAGTTGAATAATGAATATATTAGAAGATGTAACAAATCCAATACAAAGTGAAAGGAACATCAACAATCAACTAATTGTTTAACTTTAACGTTATAATTTCAATCATTATCAAATAGTAAAGTTGTAAACTATCAAAGTGAAAGACTGTAAGACATTTCATTCAGTATGCTGTCTTTCTAATTTCAGTTTTTTCATTCTTATATTTTTAGTTTTTGTTGGATGCACATTGATTTAATTTACTTGTATGCAAATTGGCATTGCAATCCTAACTCCTAATCCTGTTGGTTGTTGCAAATTTGTAGGTGGGACCATGGGAGCAGCAAATTATCTGTTGTTTCTTGTTTCAGCTTTCACTTATCAGTGTATTGTGATATCATATTAGCATCAATCATTTTAGAAGCTGAAATTTGAGCATGTTTTCAATTTACTCATTAAAGATTAAATCATATATGACACTGTATGAGTTTGAGCATGTTTTCTGTTCAATGCTAAGTGTTTTCTACATCAGATTTATTATTATTTTAATTTTTAAATGTAAAATTTCATATATTATTTTATTATAATAAATTAATAATATCATGGCGAAATTGCAAATAATAATATCATTTTTCTACATCTTATTTAATATTTATTATTATTTTAATACTAAAATTCTATATATTATTTTATTATAATATATTAATAATATCTTGGCAAATAATAATAATAAATGTAAAACAATAGTATTATTTGCCATGATATTATTATAAATTATAATAAAATAATATATGAAATTTTCATTTTAAAATAATAATAATTAATAAATATTAAATATTATATAGAAAAGTGAACATTTTAACTTCCATGATATTATTATAAATTTATAATAAAATAATATATGAAAATGAAATTTTAATAATAATAAATATTATTTTGATGTAGAAAAGAAACGAATTAATATTTTTATTATTTTATACAAAGCATATGTATAAAATAATAAAAATATTAAATCCAATGTACATTGAAGTTTTGAACAGTTGAACTATTGAAGTCTATGGCCGAATAAAATTAAATTGCGTCAAAGCTTAGGCATTTGAAAAAAATTAAGTCTATGGCGGAATAAAATTAAATCGCGTCAAGGCTCAGGCATTTGAAAAAAATTAAGTCTATGGCAGAATAAAATTAAATCGCGTCATTTTCTGAAGCTCGGGCATTTGAAAAAAAATTAAATATGGAGCACAATAAAATACCCGCATATGAAGCTCAGGCAAATATGGAGCTCACGCATTGAACGCACAGGTATATGATCAAACTAACCTAGAAATTGCGTAGCCACAAGTCCAATTCATGCAGCCGCCAGTCCAAATTGCAGTCCAAATCAGTCCAAATCACACAACCACCACTATAGATTGCTCGAGGGTGAATGTAAATGGTAAAAACGAGGGTTTAATAGCACAACACCGCATCCAAAACGCGGTAAAAACGAGTAAAAAATACCCGCGAAAATGAAAACACATGGAAAAATGCGTCAGAAACACGTTAGGGTTTTTGTGCCGGTTATTCTGCGAGAAAACAAGAGATTACACGGCGATTACTCGGGAAAAAATAGGAAAAAAAATCGGCTAGGGTTTCCTGCGAGTAAAAGTGAAGATTACTCGCCCAGCCAAAAAAAAAGCGATTACTCATCCGCTCGGAGAGTAATCGCCGAGTATGTAAACAAAGGTCTCAATGATAGGTAGTTGTCTAACTTCTGTACCCAAGACCTCGCTGAACTCTTATCAGAACCATCAAAGTAAGGCAAGGTAATCTTCCTGACTGCATACTGTAAATCTCTGTTCACCTGTGGCTGTGGCTGCTGATGCTGAGGAGCTCTGCGGTCAAATCTAGCTCCCCCTCTAGGTTTATGCACATCCATAAACTCATGAAAAATTCAAAGCCTGCCTGATCTCAGGTGCTAATGACAAATACTCACCATGAAATCTAGTCACATCTGCCACTGACATACCATTGTGTGGCTGGAACTCCTGATGATGACCCTGCTGCTCTGCCTCTGGAGTCGAAGGTGGTGTCTCTCTAGGTGTGAATGTAGGTAGTCCAGGCCTACGCTCATGGTAGATAGGTGATGACTACCGCGGTGCTGATACCAAAGGCTGGTCCACGCCTGCAGTCCTACTCGTCTGTCCTATTTGAATATAGTGCAGCTGGGATGGAGTATACTGCCTCATCGTACCCATCAACTGGGACATCATGTCCATCATATTGTCATGCCTGCGTCTAAACTCCTCATTAGTAATATCACCATCTTCATGTGATTTTCCTGAATCCCTATGTGTTTCTACAGGAATCTCACGATCTGCCATTAGTGTTGTGACACTGTTCTCACTGCTATTGGAACTGGATCTATGAATACCAAGAACCCCTAATACTGTCTCACCTTCAGGAATAGGTGGACCTGTCCAATCCTCAACTCTGCCTGTTCCTCTACCCTTACTGTAGAAAATAATATCTCTACTCATTAAAAAGCATTGAAAAAGCACACATCTGACTGAAAAGCAACTAAAAAAGCACACGATGGCAGGAAAACTGTGCTCTGATACCAATGTAAGACACCAGGTGTCTCTCAACCCAAACCCCCTGACTGTAAATGCGTTTTTCTGTTTGTTTTGTGATTTTTGGATTTTTGGGTGTTTTTGCATATAAATGAGGAAATGCGATTTTGCAAGAAAATGCTTTGGAAAATATAATAAAATACCAGATGCTACAAAACTACTGAATAAAGATCAGATCTCGATGCCAGATGATTTATTAAACTTTTCTGAATGATTACAACTGCAACAAATCAACATACATGAAAAAGGCAATAACATTTATTGGGAAACCTGGTTATTGTAGCCACCCCAAAAAGGATGAAGAAAGGTATGGCCAACTTTAGGACAAATGCCTCCAGCCTCGAAAATGATGCCAAAGACTCCAAAGACCTAGGCGCCCACACTAGAGAAACTGGAAGACCAAAAAGCAAGGCGTATTCTCCAGTAAAGAAGGTACGGCCTTTGCTGCTGCAAATGTACGGCCCAACCAGCAGCATTAAATAAAGTACGGCCCCTTGAAGAATGTGCCAGATCACAGGACAAGAATGAATAAATCGCCTTATTGTTTATATGAAGGATCTCTGCTAAAACCCTTGTCTGAATCCACCTCAGTAAGCTCAAATGCAACCCCTGGATGAAGTTACCCTGTTGACAATCTTCAACTGATATCTCACAGTCTCAGTATGTCAGATTCTGAAGAGGGAACGTTCTTCAAAACCTGTTGATCTGCAAAAACCCTGGTTTCTCAAACCCCAATGCTCTCAGAGAGAAATGATAACAAATTCGAATAATCAACATAATGAGTTCGATTTGCCTTGAGGAAATAAATACCTTCTCTCAAAAAGTCGACCCTTCTCAAAAATCAGCTCAATAACATTTAATAATAAATAATTCGCCCTTTTCAATAGTTAGGCTAATATTTAATTAAATGGCGTCCCTTTTTATTTAATGAGTATTAAACTCATTAAATATTAAATTTCCCTTCTTTATAAAGTATTAAAAATACTTTATAATTTTCCATTTAAATAATAACTTTAATATTTTATTAAAATGACTTTATATTATAAAGTCAAATTAATAATTCCTTTAATTATTATTAAATGCTTCTAATAACCCCTGGTTGCTCAACAAAACATCAAACCGGGTTGATACTGAGCTGACCATCTAAATTAGGTGCCCTGCTAAAAATAGTAACTCCTGCCTGCCTGACTTACTATAAATAGTAAGTACCTCTAAATCACTTTGTGAGTGTCTGCAGAAGCCCAAACCTGAATCAACTGCTGGAGTGATGTTCCCAATGCTAGATAACTGCCTCAAGTGATCCTCTAAACACTTTTGCCAGCCTACGAGGATCTGAATAATAGGCTAACCTCTGACACAACTGTACTGCCTAGGAAGGGGACATTACATCCTTGACATTGTAATTTGTCATTTGCTAAAATGTCTCTGAGACACTTAGCATGTCCAACCATTCATTGATTTATTTTCTGGCTCTGCATTTTCTCGTTGCAAACACCAAAATTATCAGTGTATTTATCAAACAATGCTATTACAATAATAAGGCAAGTTAATACTCCATGAATGGAACAACTCTTAATAATGGAATGCTTCTTGATAGTCAAGGGCAGTTTCATATAAGATTGTTACATGATGTACCATACCTCTGCTTATGGAACCCAGTTGTGTTTTGTCACTTGTATAGAACCATGATTGTATCGTAAGAGGACAGTGATACATATTATACTATTCAATTTTTATTGATATCATGGCTATTTAAATACCTCTGTTCCAGTCATATTTATGATAATACAACAGTCACACTGCTCTCTTCCATGGTACTGATAATATCTATGATTCATTGATTGCAAAGCAAACAAAATGGGAATGTTGCCCTCTTTATGATGCTGAAATTAATCTGTTCCTCTTGCGTCTTCTGTAAACTGTGTATATGCTTTAAAGTTTTAAGAAACAATTTAATGCTTGAGTGCTCTGTTTTCCATTCAGTTTAAATGGGCTCCATACTTTATTTAAATGCAATGTAAAAATAAAGTAGAGCTGAAGCTGAGATAACAAAGGCAATTGATACTTCTTCAACATGTTTTTGATTGTACTTCTGAATGATGAGCAATGAGATGTTTTGCTCAATCTGTTTTCATCATGTTGAATTAAAGGCTGCTTTATGAACTTCATTCATGAAGAATGATGATTATCTTTATTCCATACTGTTGTCCCATGTCATTGTTTATGAGCTGGGCTCAACCCTTGTGGGAGCCACATTTCTCACCACTCATAACAATATCTGTTGGTTGCAACGATCTGATTATACCTGTTCCTGCAAACTAAACAAACAAATTAGCAAAATAATTGAAGCTGAAAGCTTCCATTGATTTCGTGCTCCCTGAACATCTGCTTTTTTGATGACTTAATCATCTGGTGAATGCTTGATAAGATGTAGGTTACATTTTTGTTGGTAATATAGGCATGAGGAAGGATGTGATTTATCATTGCTCTAACACCATCTTTTAACAATCTTGCAGGAAACCATGGAGCTTGGAGTTGAAACAACTTGGAGGCACTGGAAACACAACAACTTGAAGACATTGAGTAAAAACGATTCATCATTACAGGAAATGATGAATCATTCCCCTTTTTCATGTTTACATTATCTTCAGTTGTGTAGTTTACAACTTTTTCTTTGTATTCATTATTTGATTAAGAAAATCAAATTAAGTTACTCCCACGGCTTGTGTGGGACTTTGGTTTTTACAATATGAATAAAACAACATTTCTTATGCAAATTTATGAGTTTCTTCTATTACAAACATTTGCATGATCACACTGGGAATTCACAAGTAATCAGATTTTGGAATATAATGAATACTTTAGCAGAAATTTTGTACCTTTCAATGAGAAATGCAATTCAGCTCTATCTATTTTGAGTTGTAGCTAAAAATAGGTAATAGAAAACAACACTTGATTTTGAGTTACCAATCAAAATTTATTACAATATTTTATTTTCTCGTCAATAATGCTAAGTTACTGATTCGTCCCTAGCAGAGCCCGGATCGATTCGATACGATACGGATTCATGATTCGGATTCGATACGATACAAATTCGTCCAGGGTTCATTTTTGAGCCTGCGGATACGTCCAGGGTAGGAAAAGTGCTCGGTGGATACGCCCAGGCTGAATCCGAAATGATCCCGGACCGAATCCGGCTGCATGAGCACCCAGGCCATGGAAAAAGTGACTTTTTTTGGATTTTTTAATTATTTTTTTGACTTAAAGTTGACTTCTAAATAATAAAATATTGATTCCAACCCTAATCTTTTCCTCCAACTTTAATATTGACCAAGATCATCTAACCATGATGTCAGTGAGAAGATGAAGCAGCTCTTGTTCTTTTTCTTTTTTAACTTTTTGCTTTTGAAAATTCACAGATAGATGCACCCCTGTGGTTTGAAAACAGCAAAGGATGGCAACATTGGCATGAAGTGAGTATTGTATCTAGAAGCAAACTGTCAAGTATTAAATTGACACAACATACATGGAACCATGCAGGTGTAATTCTATAGTTTTAAACTATGAATGGCCTAGTAGTTGGCAAACTAATAAATTCATGCTGCTTATTTTTATGATTTGTAATATTAAAAAAGTGTGGCTGTATGACCACACAGAATCCACCAATTCCTGCTATACTTGTATACAATGCACATCAATTATCAATATTCAAAGTGATAGCATCCTGTGCCAGTATAAAATTATCAAGAAGTACTCACCTTGAAGTTGACAATGTTCTTCCTTCATGATTAACTAAAACTAAACATATGCATGTTTTCTTTGTAAGTATTAAGCATTATACATTTAATAGTTATTAATCAATGATCAATAATTATTAATGGCTGATTGTAAACACTTGACATTTTTATGTTTGAAGTTTGAACATTAATTTATAATTCTATATCATGACATTTGAGTATGTGTATTTTTGCTATGTTATTTGACTATTAATATGGTGGTGTATTCTGAGCTTAATTACTGCTGCAAATATGTATATATTTCTTATTTTATATGTTTTTGTATTAACGTACCCAAAAACGTAACCCAACCCTAAAAATTTTTTTGACCGAATCCAAAAACGAATCGGTAACTTAGCAATAATGTCTTGGGACACTTCTAATTTAGTTTTTGCAAAATCCTCTTGTTGTATGCAAAAACTAACATATACCGACAAAGCTTTTCAACATTGCGATCAAAACACATAAAGCATTTTTCTTCCCAATAAGCAGAAGATGCAAGTTGATAAAAAAAACTTCTCCTTGTAGGGAAAATGGCCAAACCGTGCTATTTTGTCAGTGTTATTTGCAAGATCTATTTACTATTTGCAAAAAAAATAATAGATACCCAAGTTTTTTTCTGGCATTGCAAAAAAACCTAAAGTATGCATTCAATAATTTTTTAAAATAATAACTCAAAAAATAAATGAACCAGCACCCAAATTCCAGAATGGCTCTAATACCATGTAGAAATTGCCAATATCATTGGAATCAATTCCCATACCATCGAGCCACATGAGACAAGCAAGCACACACTTTACCTATGAGATTAATGACAAACACACAATATGCAAAGTAATAGATGAATGGAATGATGAATTAACTCACAATATTGAGTACATATAGAGTAACAACCGTCTAAAAATAGGCATGCAACCACTTAGTTTAGAACTAGCTTAAAAGAGCAAGTAGCTGGCTAAAAATAGCACATGGCTAAGAATAGACACGCAACTCCTTAGCATTCCTAAGGAATCTTAATTCCTACGCTACCATAGTTTGGCAATAGAAAAAGTGTGCCACTTTTGTATTTGAGTGTTAGGCAAAGAATCAAGCAAAGAATGCCATTGCCTTAGCCATCCAAAAGGTGCACTATTGGAAATCTCTTATGGTTTTGATATAAAAAATTTGTGCCAACTCTATTTAGACCACATTTCCATTCTTGGTGTGGAGAATCGAGTGGAAATTGTTATCACTATCACCACTTTGCTTCCAAACTCTTTATCCCTTAAACATTTCCATCTTTTTCCCTAGCCATCACCAATCAAGAACCTCATCATTTTTCATATTGAAATAGTTGCAACCTTGAACACCTTGCAATAGATGTTATTCAAAACACAACACCATGAGAAGATGACTTTGCAACCTAGGGGGGGGAACACTATAACTACTTTGACTTGTCACACTAACAATAATTAATTGATGACAAAAATGGACAAAAAGTAGTATGAACATCAAGTTTCATATGGATACCAACAAATCTTGAATGCTCAAATTTGTTCCAAGCTTCTTGGGTCACAGTTCCATTTTAAACTTCACAACCATAGAGGATTAGAGGTTTTATGTAATGTCCCTTACCCGACCTTGCCCTAGAATTCGCTTGTTGATGAGGTTTAGGGTTTCTCTTTCTCAAATGAATGTTCTTTTTAATGAAGTAATCTTGGTTTGAAATTTGCATTCACCATATTAACAAAATTTCCACATACACATATATCTTGTTAGCATTAATATCTAGATATCCAAAATATAAGCATAATCATAAGGCAATAATGTAGACATATGAGAAGTGGCATGGGTAGATCTGCCTGAAGCTATCCATCTAAGCCCAAGAGCACAAGCGTCCAATCAAGACAACCCACCCCTTGGCCCCGAGTTGAACGTCCCAACTAAGACAATTCCATACTCGAAGTGGTGTGCTTAGTGGAAACACTTGTACTTGCATTTCTCTACCCATGGTATCACCTCTTAAGGCACTTGACTTATTGGGGACAGTCGGGGGAGCGGATAAGTGGCCCAGGCCTACCACCCCTCCATGGCCATAGCGGATCTTGAGTGGGACCCCCACCCCTCCATGGCCCACCCAAGCCTTGGGACTAGGCAGACTATGAGTGGAATTTCCACCCCTCCAGGGCCTATCCCTGCCTTGGGTTCCGGGGGCGGACTTAAGTGGGGTTTTTAGGCACCACTTACCTTGCACCCTTCCTCCCAATAAGCTTACAAACACTCAAAATACAATCTTTTAGCAATCCAATACAATTTGCATTTATTATTGATTCCTTAAGTCATTATCAACATCATTATCATCATGATGATACTAAAGAAAGCATTATACCAACAATCTGATTAGTAACATCTACTATGTATATATCTAAAGAAAGCATTGTATCCACAATCAGATTTGTAACATCTACTATGTATATATTCAAAGAAATCATTGCATCCATAATCAGATTAGTGACAGTCTGTATCTAACAATGCATAGTCCTAATGATAATTCTTCCTACTAATATACATGAGTAACACCTAGGGTATATCTGCACTAGAGAGGATAATGCAGAATTTAGGGCTTGCCATTTTGAAATGGAGTAACCTTAATGAATAGATTAGGATCAACAGTATATGGGGTTTGCACAGTCCGGTTTAGGCATATGCGATTTGTGATATTCCAAGGTTAGTCTCATTGTAGAAAGCAACCCTATCAGTTCATTAAAAAATAATTCATTTTTACATATTAAGTAGATTGCGGAGCATCATTACTAATGCATCATTTGTTCAGAAATTTACCGTATGATGGATTGGCTAATTTTGGACAAGCTAAATATTAATCACTAAGTGAATGGCATCACCTATTTCGTTGTCTTTTTCCCACGTCTTCAGATCCCTTACTCTCCTTCCTTTTCTACTAGATGCCCCCTAGTTGACCTTGGCTTCTTCCATTTCTCTGCGTCTAGAGGATTGCGACCTTTCTGTCAAGTTGCGTCTCTCTAAAAGAACACACCTCCTCAGTCGGCGATGAAATGATGCATCGTCAATTTTAATATGTGTTGTACCCAAAACCAAAATTTTTGCTTCACTAAGGCATTTTGCTTAATTGAGTCTTAATCTTGTTAAAGTGATGTCAGAAGGTCGTTTTTGGGGTTTTCAAATATGGAGTTGGTGTCAGTGTCATGTCAATCTGTTACTGAAGAAATTTGAGAAAAGTGAAAATCTGAACGAAAACATCAAAATTTTCTCTCTGGAGAAGGGAGCACCTTTTGAAATAGGCGCCCTATCTTTTAGGGGCCTAGATTCTGTTTTTAGGGTTTGTCACCTCCAGCAGACATTTGTCCGGCATCACGTCAGCTTCGCAGTGAGCTATCAAGCCTGTCAAACGGACCTGTTTTGAGCAAGTTACGGAAGATATAGTGAAAGACGAGGCGAAAACGAGAATTGGCTAACACTGGTAAAAAGCGCAGCTTTTGAAAAAGGCGCTTGGATTTTTGAGCCTTCAGATGTTAGTTTTATGGTATGCAGTCTCAAGGTACCTTTTGATTAGTTTTTGTTCAGCTCTGCGATGCACCTGTCAGCCAGTCAATCGTAGAAGTCAGTCAACCAGGGTCAGAAGATGAACAGAGGTCCCGGTAGAGGATTTAGCTTAAATTTTCATAAAATTTGGCTAAGTCTGGAATTCGCCTTAAGAGCTCAAAGTTGAATTTTCAAAAGAGAGTTGAATGGACGCCTTAACTGGAGTTTTGACTGCAGTTAGACTAAACGTTTTCTGGGTTGTCATCTTCAGTTCGTATATTGGCATGTCGAGTGATCTTTCAGTTTGCATGTCAAGTTAACTACTTTGCATGTTGAGTTAACTTGTTTGCATGTTCAGTTAACTAAAGTCTGTACTTGAAAGTCAACTTCAGTTCACATGCATGACGAATTTTGGTTGAAATTATGAAAATTTTGTGAAGTAGCGCTTCACCCTTTGTCAACTGAAGTTCCAAAAGGGGACGCCATATTTGATTAAATTAAATATCATGAATTATGTGAAGTTGGCGCATTTGCTTTGGAATGTCAACTTGAGTTCCAAAAGGGACGTTATTTTTAGAATTAAAGCATGTGAAGTTGGCGCATTCACTTCTTGAATGCCAACTGAAGTCTTGAAAGGGTCGCCATTTTTAGAATTGATTTAAAGCATGAAGTTGGCGAACTCATCTCAATCAAGATTGTCAACTGAAGTTTTCAAAAGGGACGCTTTAGTTCTTAATTGTTAATTTAATAAATTTTGAAGATGGCGAATTCAATGAAGATGGTCAACTGAAGTCTAAATCGCATGGTTTTGTCAACTGAAGATTGAAAGGGAAAACCCTAAAGCATGGTGCTTTATTTAGCATATTTTAGTTTCAGTTAACTAAAATGAGGTCCAATTAGAAGCCAAGCGCCATTTTTCAAGCTTTAGTGCTTTATGCGAATTTCAATGATGAAAGCTTATTTATTTCAGCCTTAGCGTCCATTATTTCTTCATTTCAAACTTCGAAGCCTATATTCTTCTTGAGCGACCAGCAAGCTAAAGGTGCTACAGGTGTCCGAATTCAGCGTTCTTCGTAGCAACGAATTCAGATTGTGCAGAGGAAGAAGTTTCCAGACTTTATTTTCACTTTGCATGCAGGTTTCATCAAGTTCCAGAAAAGAGATTGGCAAATTCTTCAGAAGCAGAACAAGCAAAACCTTCTATCTTCTGTCTTATTTCTTCTATTTCTCATCTTAGGTACTTTCTTCGCATGTCAAAGAAAACGGAAAAATATTCAGAATCTGACCATCTGGGTTCGCATATTTCAACATCAGCAGCAAAACCCACGTCTTAGATTTTTTCGAGAAAATCGCCCCGTAGCCTTCATTCTGAAGCTCTGTGCTTTTTTCCGAGAATTTCTTTGCATGTGGGATAAATTCACATCTTTTTGAAAATCGCATCATCTGGGTTTGTTCAAAATTCCGTTGTGCACAAAACCCATGTTCCAAATTTTCTCAAGAAAAATTGCCCCGGGAAGCTCTTGAACCCCTGCTTTTCTCGACTAAAAAGTCTCTGCATGCCTAGCTAAAACTCACTTTTTCAAATTTTTATTGATCTGGGTTTGCTTAGAATTTGATTCTGCACAAAACCCATGTTTCAGAAAAATTTCAAAAAACTTTCCCGCGGTGAGCTATTTTTAGTCTTGTCCAGAGCTTTTTCAGCCTCTTTAGAAAGTTGTCAGAATATAGTCATGTTCACAGTCAACGGGCAAGTTTTTCAGAAGGCAGTTCAACTAGACTGAATTCAAGGCCAAATCGGTCTTAATTTAGGTTTTCATCAAAGCAGCTGACAATGAAGCGTTGGGTTGCAAAAGAAACAGAGATCACTTCATTTACGGAGCTGCCAAAGTCACTCAGATCTTGTGCCATTATCTTCGTGAAAATGGTACCTACGTTGATCTCGAGGTTGTACAAACTGAGTTTCAGAAGCATGTTTATGATATCTTGATGGAGGTTTTGATCACATTTTCAGTAATTTCAGCGAGTTTCAAGAAGGCGACTGAAAATGTTAAAGAATGTATGCATACAGTCAAGGAAAGTGATAGAGAACTAAAGAGACAGACTGTTGTTTTGAGCAGCGTCAAAGTGCCAGATGACAGAGAGATTGATGAGTTCTTGGTCGAAGTGTTAGACCGAGTTGACATGGAGTGATCTGCCAGTTCGAACGTGCAGTTAATTTCGAGGGTTGAGTCCTAAGCAGCAGTTAACTTGACTTCCAGTCTTCAGTTCACTTGCTGACTTAACACATGCTTATCTCATCCTTGGAATTATCAATACAGGAGTTAGGGTTAGGGTTTCCAGTTAACTGAAGGTAGTGTCCAGTTAACTTTGCTTTAAATAAGGACGTGCATGCTTGCACATGGTCCATTTTAGGTTATTTGTACCAGTTAACTGATGGTAGCTTTCCAGTTAACTGTATAGTTTACTTCATTAGGGTTTGGCGCATATCTTGCATGCATTTGCGAGACTGTAGTTAACACAAGGTGATTTTAGGGTTACCTACACCTTGATGTATATAAATAAGAGCTTTTGCTCATTTGTAATTAACTTTTGCTTGAGAGAGAAATATATGCTGCGCCTACCTTGCCCTCAATATTGCTCTTTTGGTATTTGTTCATGTGTCTTCGCTATTACGATTAATTGTTATGCCACATAGGGTTTCATGCAATTGTAATGGCGAATTCTTTCTGTTTTGTGCATCTTTACCATTATGATCAATTGTTATGCCACATAGGGTTTCAAGAGGTTGTGATGATAAATCTGTTTTGTGTATCTTTACCATTGTGATCAATTGTTATGCCACATAGGGTTTCAAGAGATTGTGATGATAAATCTGTTTTGTGAATCTTTTATCATTATGATCAAGTGCTATGCCACATAGGGTTTCGTGAGATTGTGATGATAAATCTGTTTTGTAAGTCTTTACTATTTTGATCAAGTGTTATGCCACATAGGATTTCATAAGATTGTCATGGTAAATTCTTAAATATGTTTTGTACCCAATAAACTTGTCTAGATTGAGCTGATAGATGCACCACCTTGCCTTCAAGTAGAGAATCTATACACGTTTATCGTCTAATAGTCAAACCCTGCTCCATTTCCTCATGCTCTGTTTTCTTGAGGAAATTGGATAGATTTAAAGTAGATAGCTTAGTTGTAGTTAATGATCTGCGAAACCAGAAAATCCTTAGCTGCAACGTTATTGGTTTTCTTAACCTTGTGCCTCTTCCAGCTGAGAACAAAAGGATAGGACTTAGATTACTTTTCTTTTCCATGCATTCCAGCACAACAAGGGAGCTTCCCCTCCTAATTTGAAGAGCACTCATTGCGTAGTGTACATAGCTGTCCGTACAAACCTGCACTCCAGAGGTGTTAGATTTTACGCCAACAATATGATTGATCAATGATATTTGAGCGATTACAATATAGGCTAAACGCATGTCTTTCGTGAATGAAATATATAAAAGGTATTATTTCTTTTAATTGATTTGGATCCTCACTTGTCTAATGCTATATCAAAATCCATCATGGTCGATACTATTAATATTTGCACTTACATTTCCTAATGATAATATTTTATGTTATATATTAACATATATTTATATTAGCCCTTTATGTATATTGCCATTATATTTTATTATTACTGGATATAATATCATATTATTAATATTCTACATACAACTATTACAGTTATAGTATTATTGGTGATATAATATTATTAAAATATTTAAACTGAAATTTTATAATTTTGATGTCTATTCTATTTATTTGTTTGTATTTCCATAGGTTATAATATGGGGACATGACATTTTACAAGACTAGAGAATAGTGCTTTCTTTTTATTCCAATGCCATAGTTCAACGTATGTATGGTGACTTTCTAAACCAAAGCATTCCAACTAGCAAAAATTATTTCCTCAATACCAAGGTTCCAATTTAGTTTTTGATTGAGATCAATACTTGAGTATCTATAAGAGTGGACCATCTTCAAAGGTTGATTGCTGTAGGAAAGAGTAACACAAATTAACTTTTTTGATTTTCTAGTTATGATTTTGTTTTTATTAATATTTACTATCAAACCAGACTTTCTGCAAAATGTTTGAGGAACAATTAAAAACAATTCATGGACAATAAGGTGTTGGAACACTTAATTGTTTCTCAAGGTCAATAAAGCATTTGGAAAGGAAGACAATATCATCAATATATACAACTCAAAAGCCACCACCAAGCACAAAATTGATGTAACCCCTTTGTAGAATCAATTCAAAACTATCATTAATAGAATACCTTTACCAATCAGGTTTTCATAATGAGCAGTTCATACTTTACTTCAAAAACATGTTATAAGGTCTTCACTAATCAATCTATAAAATGCACCACAAGTACCTAATTCCTGCCTATAATGGTAATTGAATTGAATAAGAAAAAAGAAAAATGAAATAGAAATGCAAAATTGAACAGCACCGTGCTAGAATTGGACTCCAGATTGTCTCCAGTTCCTATGCGTGTAAACAGATGGTCCACAACTCTAAATGTGGAAAAATGAGCAGGAACGTAGCAACCAATTTGAGCAAGGATTACTATAAGGCAAACTTGCTTAAGAAAAGTGCTCTTTCCACTCCTGAAAATCAGGTCATATAATTAAAAGAAAATTCTTCATTGTGCTATTAACTTATTAGTGATCAAGTTTCATAGCTGACACTTTATTGCAATTTTCCTATTCCATTTAAAAAGAGTTACCATTTTTCAATGCCAAGGAATTTTTCTACTGCAAAAGAGACAAACAAATAGAAATGAAAAACAGTATTACGGTTACACACATGTTTGGTCCCATGATAATAACCATATTGGAAGCTTCTGAGAGGAAAGTATTGTTTGCCTGCAATAAAGACATTTTTTACTTTACTACTATTCACACTGACAACTCAGCTTATCGTACAAGTCAAAATTTAATTCATGTTCTAGTGTAATCAATAATAAAAGTGTATACACAGTTTGAAGTCATCTTGTTAAAATCAAACCAGTAGAATAAATAATGAAATGAGTTTAAAAAATTACAACAAATCCTCCAGGGCGAATACATTCAATAATAGGGTGTCTTCCTGCCTCTATTGCCATTGGGCCATTTTCTTATGACCACAAACAAACATCAGCAAACATTAGTATTAGTTTATATGCAATTAATAACTTGCCCTGAAACAACTTGTGGAACTGTGTACCTGTGAACTCAGGTCGTGTGTAGTGGTCAACAGGTTTACTCAATATCATATGGGCAAAAGAATTCACAATCATGTCCAAGAGGCATAAAGATTCTGAAAGAAGAATAAGGAGAAAGATGTCTTCCCTTACAGAATCAATTAATCCTGCGCAAAATTCATGTGTCAGCTGCCCAAAAAAATAAAAATAAAACATATATATTATGATTTATCAATTTTCAACATCAAACTTGCACTACTGATACATAAGGAAAAAGTGGATATAATCTTTACATATAAAAAATAACATTCAAGATACCATTCATAAATTACGATAAAATTTTGTTTTTAGCGATTCTGTATTTAATCTTTTGGCAAAAATATTTCAAGTACTGTCACAAGGTGGCAGTAATGTTATAAAAGATGTGATACCAATGCACACAAAGACTAAAAAATATTTTTAAGTCCTTTCACAGTTAAGGCTCATTCTCACTTAAATGCATTGTTCTTTTCCTTCTTTGACTGCTTTTTACATCTGTAGAAATCTGGTACACTCTTTTACCATTAAGATTACTAGTTAAGCCAATTATAGCATGCCTATGAGGAAAGTTTCAAGCATAAAACGAAAAGTTAATAATTTGAGCATGTAAGAGCAAAATTTTTAGAATGTTAAATGTTGCAATGGGCAATAATTTTAAAAGAAAAAATTAAGAGGTAGGTTATAAACTAACTGATGAAGTATTAGACAATGAGAATTTTGAAAGTAAAGTTGTAAGTAATGACTATTTAAGTGGGTATTCAGTATAATGATAATTTATTATGCAAATATAAAAAATATTACATAACAAGATATAATGGTGCTCAGTGAGAGAAACTGTCAACATTTGATTATAAGAAATTCATCTTCTATATGTATGCAGAATTGAGAATGTCAAATTCATTAAAATTTCTGCCATTCTTTTTGGTGCATATGATGAGCATGCAATTATACTGAGAGGGCAGGAGGTGAATTAGTATAAGACAATTATTTACTTCTTCAAACTAACAACCACAATAATATCAATTGCCCAATATCATTTACAAAAGATCTAACAATTATGCAACACAAAAAAGAACACATGATTTATGTGGAAACCTTGATGGGAGAAAACCACAAAAAATTATTGCTTTTATAAAACTCTCTTATAAGTTTCGTAGGCACCAACCTACTTGGAGAGACCAATCCCCACAATTCGTAGGCACCAACCCCCACTGCTAAGCACCAACTTAGCGAGAGACACCAATCTCTCCTTTAGAAAGCACCAACTTCCAAACAAAATTCCACCTTATCAATGTTGCTTCTACAACGGATGATGAACAATTCAATCTCCTTTAATTTTGTATGCCTTCTTGAATATTCTCCTTTACACAAATCTTCCTTCTATCAAATGACAATAACTCTTCTATAATTTCTTCATACAAATCTGCCTTGAATGTATATATACTTTTCTCACAAATCTGCCCTTGCTCACATATATTTTCTTATACTCGCATCTATTCTTCAAAGACTGCTGGTGTATGTATGATATGTCTTTTATTTTCCACACACCATTTCTTCAACAAATTTCTCTCCTTTTACATCTACATATTCAATGAAAAGATGCATCTCTTTGAAAAGAGATATCCATATGAAAAGACACAACCTTTTATTTGAAACTAATTGTTGTTATGTCTTATTCCAAGTGCTATCCTTTATTAGTCTTTAATCACTGCCCTTTTGAATAAAGATCGCTGCTCCTCTCTTTAAATACTAATCGCTGCCACCTTTGCTTCCTTTCAATAATAATGATCACACTGCATTATTAATGATCATTAGAATCGCTGCATATATAAATAATCATTGCATATTAACAAAGGTAATCACTCCTTTAAATAGATGATAATCGTTGTCTTAAAAGGATGATCATTGCTTCAAACAGATCACTGCCTTATTAACAAATCCTTCACAAAGTCTAAAGAATGGCTTCATTAAACATGTTTGATGCTCATCATAATCATCTTGTTATCGCTTCATTCTTAATTATCATAATCGCTGCCTTAGAAGTTATTAATTACTGCTCTTAAAAAAATTCTTAATTGCTGCACCTTGTTCACACTTTTAATCTTGGATGATTAAGTAATATTTATATACCTTGTCCAAAAGAAGTCGGCAGCAATGTAATCTTCATAGTGTAAAGGGTCAGCCAAAATAGAGACATCACTTCATACTATCAAGGAATTCGACCAGCATTCATATAGATCGGTCTTGCATATACAAAAAGGGTCGGCCACTTTTGGATATAATGTCAAAAGTAAATAAGTCAGCTATCATTAATTCATACTTGTAATCTGATTTTGCTTGGTCTTCGAACATCAATTAGTGGCCTTTCGCCTTTGTCTATCATATGATTTCTTCTATTGACAAAGTGTTCTTCTGACCTTTGACATCAACAACAACAATCTTAGGCTATGAATTCCTTCTTGACATCAATCATGATTATAATCTTCTTTTGACATCAATGACAATAAACTTACCAACAATATCCTATATGCCTTTGACATCAATGACAACCTTTCTAACATCATACTCATTTTCTTATCTATTGAACTTAGAAATTCACATTGCTCCAAAGCAACATATGAGTCACATCTGAAAATTAACTTAGGTTTGAACTTTTTATGGTATGTGTGCATTTTGTATAAATGACGAATCAACTTTAAAATTGTATGTTTGAAATTTGAACTTACTATTTATTGGTGAATAAAAATGAAATTTTGTACAATTATACAATCTTTTGGGTAGCTAATGAGCATTTCCATTGTCAAAACAACAAAAGTATAGTTTCCCCTTGAAATTCTACTGGAGCCCCTTGAACAAGTGATGCAATCCCATGCTCAAGGATCTCAATAAATTGCTGAACCTGGCAGCATTAAAACAACCCCAAACATTCCAACAAAAAATAGAAGTATATCTTTATTAATATGCAAAATAAATCATTACACGGAATTACTGTAATGTCCCCAATTTCTGTCCAAACGATATTTGATTAATTAAATTAATTAAATGTTATTTTGAACTGAATTAATAATTGGGGCATTAATATTTAATTAATTATTTATTTATTAAAGAGACTCAATTGAAAATAATAACTATTATAATGTCACTTTATTAAATAAAAAGGAATCTTCTAGAAGTTGAGCTAAGCCTTTAAAAGGAGATGAAGGAAAATTAACTGGCATCATGTGGAATTATTATTTTTGGAGATTTTCCGAAATTTGGAGTGCTTAGCTTACAAGAGGCTTGAGGACGGAAACCTTCCAGCTCCAGGATTAGAGGTTTGGACGAAAACCAAAATCTTCTTTCAGGTGGATTCATCCAGGATTCACATTTGTGCTTCACTGTTTGGTTCCAAAATTTGTGAAGTTTCCTCCATAAATGAATTTCAAAATAATTGGGGTTTTGAAGAGTTTAACAGGAACTTGCAGGCATATTGAACAGATTTTCAGAGTAAATGTCATTCCAGCAATAAAGGTGTTTTTCAGGGGCATAAAATATTGATATGCTGAAGGCATTAAATGAGCTGGATATGAGTTATTTAATTCTTGACGTCCCATATCCCACTAGCTGCGCCTAGGAGAATAATCATATTTCTTTATAAAGGAAGTGTGGAGTTACTTGGAGTGCTAGGGATCCAACATGGGAGTCAAAGCTATTAAAAAAGGCATCCACAAGTGTAATGTCCCCATTTTGGCCATACGCTCTTCTGTGACTGGTAGCCTATTCCAGAAATCCGTAGGTTGATCAGAAGTGAAATTAGGGTTTCCTTCGCTTCTTGGTTTTTGGCATTTCTCTGAATTTACTATTTTTAGTAAGTTCTAATTTTGGCAGTGGTCCAGTTGGCAGCACTTCAATGACTTCTCTTTTGTTGGAGCAATTGAGTTATTTTGGTTTTGGCTTTAGAAGAGCAATTTTTGGAGAAAATGATTGATTTCAAGGCATTAATGTTATATTTTAAAATTGACCCCTTGGCCTAGTGCATTAACTTGAAGTTGTTTTAAAAGGTGGACATGAAGGGGGATGCCATATGAAGAGAATATTTAATATTTTCTAAAGTTATTTTATGCCTTGAAGTTGGACACCATATTGAGAGGACATAAAGTGTTTTCAAATTTAAATTATTTCAAAAAAGGAGTTTAGGTGTCCCATTTCTTGGAGGGACTTGTGGAATTTGAAAAGTCACCTCCAATTCTATAAAAGAGAGAGTTTGCTCCAGCATTTCTGATCCATTGTTTATGCTAATGTTATGTTGTCAAAATGACATTGTGAATTTGGCTTCGAGGAATGCTTACCTCCTAGCATTTGTCCAATTTCGTGTTTGAAAGATAACACCTAGTTGGTTTATTGCTGCTTCTCATTCAGACTAGCAGATTTGGGCTTCAAAGTGGAGAATTTTGGTGATGTTTTTTTTTTTTTTTGTTGCTAGTATTTCTACAGCTGAAATTGATTTTTGTTAGCAGCTTTTTGAGCAAATTTAATCTCGTTCTGGGTACTGATGCTTTGTGATTCTAGACCAAGGGCAACCATTTCCACAGAAGATTGGAATTTGATTCTAAGTATTTTATTTTATCTTGCAAAATCGCCCCTTTCAGAAGGCCATACCATTTCAAGAGGTCATTGAAGTTCGTGATAAATTATTGGTGGAGTTTTGATGCAATTTTTCCATTGCATATTGGGCGCCTATCCTCTAGAGAGTCATTGCAATTCGTTTCATTCCATTTTGAGGTATTTTGAAGTAGTTGTGAGCATTTCATTAATTTACAGTTTGTTGGTTGATCATTTTCAATTTGCTGGTTATTATTATCAAACCTCTAGAAGTTCAGATTTTGGTTATGTTTCCAGCATTTGAGAGATAATTTATTGTGGTGATCATCTTCTATCAATTGTGCTTTGATTCTATTGTAAATATCTTGTAATTTGCAGCTGTTATTGTAAGACTGTAAACAATAGTACTATTTCAGTCATTTTAATTGCTGCATATTCTTGTGTTTACTTTCACATTTGTAACCCCTGGATGGTTTACCGCCAGTGTGGAGAAAGAACAATAAAATCTCTCTTTATTTACCCACTAAAAAGTGGCGAATTCCCACAGTGAGTGGATGCCCATTAAGGATGAATTGTTTTGAATTGTAATGTTTTCCCCCCACTGATTAAGTGGTAGCGTGGAAATTCTTATGGCTAGTTCACCGCCTATTTGTAATCAGTTGTAATTCAATTTTCAGTTTGTAGCTTAGTTTCTTCCGCCATATGCTATCACCTCGCCTTCTAAAGGATCTTGGTGAACATTCTTGGCGTTGAGTTCATTCAATTTGATCAATTTTTGGAAGCTAACGCTAATCTCTTGGCGGATTGATGTTTTGTGTTATGAAATTTCAAAGAAAAATTTGGTTGGCATATTTTAGTGGTATCAGAGCAGAAGTTCCTGCCATCCTGTTGGGGAAAACAGAAAAATTAGTGTTGCCACAATGGACATTAGCAGATTTGTCGAACAGTTCATGAGGGAATGTGAACATGATGCTTCTATATTCCGTGTAGAATATCAAAGTATGTCAGATGAGTTCAAGAATGATGTTTCTTTTGACTGCTACTTGAATTGTGTGTTGATTAGGAATCCTGGAAAAGTGGGTGTGGTCAATTACATCAAGAAAAAAATTAAAAGAGAAGCAGAACTTGCCATGATTGAAGAATCGAGGAAGGAAGAAGCAAAAGGATCTGTTTGTGGTTTGCAGCCCACAAGTAAGCAAATTGAAGAGAAAAATCAGTCAATTAGTGGTGAAGAAGACAAAAGCAAGGTGCACATTTTGGTTCAAAATAGTGCGCTTGACGAAAATACCTTGGCAAATGAGGAGATTAAGATAGAGTCCCAAAATACATCCATAGACTTGCATGAGATGGGAAATAATGAAGATTGTTTGGGTACGAAGAACATAACAGCAATCTTGAGTCCTAATAAGGATTCAATTAATGAAGATCTTGAGACAAATGGCTTCACAGAAGATGATGGAAGTACTATTGTGTGGGATGAGTTCGTTGAAGAAGAGCAAGATGAAGAAGATACTAATGGTGTCTTTGAACCAGCTTATGATCATTACCATGGTGATGATGTTGGTGGTGATTCCGATGTGTTTATACCTCTTCTTGTTGAGGATTTGGTGAAAGATTATTCCCCTCTTGCTGCTGTTCAAACCTCTCAAGAGTTTTCACAAGATAAACTTTTGACAAGTAGCCAAGAAGACCTCTTTGGTATTCATTGGGCTGCTAATGAAGAAATCAGCAACATACTTATTCATGATGGGTTTGTTGAAGATAAAAATGATAAAGTAATCAAAGCAGCAAGCTTTGATGACTCTTATTTTCAGTGTGATGATGGTGGCAAAGGCGGTATTGAGCTTGATCATCAAACTAAGCTCTTGGAGGAAGTTACTGATGAAGATTTCAGTTTGAGTGGAATGAGGAGTGACTCATTCAATGAGTCAACAATCCAAGAGGAGCATAATGATCTCTTTCCTGTTGATCAATACAATCAAACCATTCAAATTTGGGATCCAGGCATGATGGCACCAAGATATGATAATAAACTAGAGTGGGATACATTTCCTTTTGATCCAGATGAAGTTCCAAGTTCAATTTGCATTGCAAGCAATGAAGTGATCATTGGAGGAGAAGTTGCAGCAAAGGCTAATGAGAACATGAATTCTTATGTTGAAGAGAAGAATGATCTAAAATCAAAAGATTGTTTGGTTGCCTTTCCAATTCACACACAAGATGAGCATGAGAATGTGAAAGGTCAAGATAGAGATACTAATGCATTTGAAAATGATGGTGGAAATGTCTCTGATGATGAAGAGAAAGTTTCCAAGCTAGAAGACTATCAAATTGGCTCATTTGAGTTGACAAATAAAGAAGATGTTGAAATGGAGAGAGATGAACTTACAAAGCTTCTATTTGAAAAAAGAGGTTTCATTAATCAAGTGGAATGTATGGTAGACCTTCAGAATGATTTATTTGAAGGAAATGCAGCTGATGAAGAGTTTGAGGCTGCTGAAAATCTCAAAACAGCAACTAAGTTGGAGCATGTTCATCATTTTGATGATAATTTAGAATATGAGTGGGACTTTCCCATGCCAAAATTACTTCAGAATGTCCTCGGGGCAGATTTTGTTAAGTTTGGTGTTCCTAATGATAGAGCCCATTATTGTTATAACTCCAGTGTGTTTGACATAGATGTCTCTAAAGGTGATGTATTCAATAGACCAACCATCCATGAAGAGTTTGTTGGGCATAGTTGTTCAGAACAAAATCAGATATTCATGAGACCATGGGATCCAGGTCTTTTGACACCGGAATGCTTAGGGGAGCAAGCAAGGGAATCTTTTGATGATTCATTGCTTGAAGATATTGTTGACAAGCCTTCTATTAAGGAGTTATGCAGTGAAAAAATTGGAAAGGAAGCTGATTTTGAAAATCATGACAATGAAAACAAAACAGAAAGGTCAATGGTTGATAAGCAAAGCCTCTTTGCTGATTGGGATCAAGGGCCTAAAGAGCTGCAAGTTTTGAAGGATAATTTATTGGTTTCAGAAGAGAACATTGTTTAAGTGTTATCAAGATTTCATAGCACTCATAATTTAATTGAAGAACTCTATTGGAAGTCTCAATTTGAAGAGAAACCAAATGGAGTTAAAGATGGAGAAACTCTTTCCAAGATGCAAGCCATCAAAGAGGCATTGGAATCCATAAAATCAGATTATTTGCACTTGCTCTTAGATAGAGATAATGCTATTAAGTTTGCAAAGGAGACCTATGATGCCTACCAAGAGAAGGAGGAAGAGATGGATAGGCTTTGCCTTGATTTTACCTTAGCTCATCATTCTTTATGTAAAGCAGAAAATCATTCATCTATTGCAGCCACTCTTAAGAATCAAGAAGCTAATACCAGGATTATGGAGATCAAGCAAATAGTTGAAGGAATAAATGAACTCCATAATGATGAACCATTGCATAATACCAAGGTGATCCCATGTGTTGATGGTGATTGGAAAGTACATCAAGAGTGTGAACCCATGAGTTGGGAAGAGACTTTTCCACAAGAAGGGATAGTTTGCAGCTATGAGATAGATGATTTGATGAATAATGAACGTGGTATTCAGCATGCTACACTTTGTGGGTTGGCAACTAATGAGGGGCAACCACAAGTTGAAAAAGATGAGCTTGAATTCTATGAAGACGCCAATGAAAGGGATGAAGTAAGTATTGTTGAGAACAATAGTCCATTATCTCCACATGATTTGATTAATCATAAGGTGATAGATAATTTCTATAAGGGTGTGCCATGTTTTGTGAGTAGTAATCATCCAGGGCCTTTTGATAATGAAAGCATAAATGGAATCAAGGATGAAGTTTTCACATGGGAAGTGTGGACTCAAGGATATTTCTTCATCGTTGGCTTCAAGGTGTCAATAAAACAAGTCTTGGTAGCTGCTGGTCATTCCATTGCAGCAGCAAAGAGTGAAGATTCCAGACTTATTACTCATGAAGTTTGGGAGAAAGTTGGACCTAAACAGATTATTTACTTTCTTAACAATCTATCTCTTGAGTTGAGTGATGTTTTGGCTCATCCTAGTCCTTTGAGGGAATGGGAATTGAGGACAACATTTTTTTTGTGCTCCATTAATGTTGATGTTTTCATGGATGGGCTACATGGGTTTATCAAAGAAGACTCTAAATTCTTGAGTTTGCATTTTGCTTTGATTAGTACTCGGAGAAGTGTTGTGTACTCTTTTCGATGCATTGGAGAACATTTTCAGTTGAGTATCCATGTTTGGAATCCTCAACATGGCTTGATGGAGATTGTTACAAGTAGAAAGAGGAATCCTTGGAGAGATAAGGATTTAATTTTCAGATCCTCTGATGCTGTCCCCATCTTCGCCAATCACTCGAAGGTTCTTTTTGCTCATCAACTGGTGAATTGGAGAGATATTTCGAACAAAGGATGGTTTAATGTTGGCTTGGAGTTTCTTGAGAAGATGTTTCCAGCCTTGGGCATGAGCAATTGTGCTATTATAGACGCTGATTTTCAGTATTACAGCAGTTGTTCAGTTCATTGCATGATGATTTTCCTAAAATCAGATTTTGAGAGGTTCATTTCAGTTTCCATAGGCAGCTGGTACATTCATTCTTCCTCTTCTCAATCTTTTTTCAATAATGGTTTATGGCCTCAAAAGTGGGAAATGATGCTCCATAGTGATTTGGACCAGATTTGGATGGTGTTTAAGTTCCTTTCCAGTGATTTACTCTATACTATTTCTTGCACTAGTGTTTGGGGCAGCGAACCCTTGCTTGTTTGGGTTCAACTTTTTGAGACTTTTGAGGAGAGATTAATGGGAGTTTTCAGAAATTTTCTTGAATATGTCAGAATTACTCAGAAGTGGCATTATACATCTTTGAGGAGCTTTGATGATGCGGCTGTTATGACCATGCAAAGGGCTGTTTTTTCCTTTGCAAATAGCTATGATGGAGTCACATTTGTTGTTGTGATTTGGTTTGATGCTTTGAGGAGTGATGTTGATGAGAATATCTTTGAGTTGTTTAGATTTATCTTCTTTGTTATCGGGTTGGTGATTGAAATTGACATCGCAGATGTTAATTCCTCAGAGTTTAATGGGCATGAGATGCTGCTAGATTTTGATTCCATTCCTTCCATGTTTTTCAGTTTGATATTCGGCCATGTTATCTTCTTCAGGTTGCAGGGATGGTTTATGCAGTTCCGATGCAGTGATTTCATTCCTGTGATCAGAGTAGAGCAGCATCATCATGGTGGGACCTTTCTGAGATGGACATGGGACCCTGGGATCCTATATTTTTAGTGGGATCAGTTTGGAGAGTTGTGGCATTGCTTGAGGACAAGCAATTTTGGGAAGGGCGGACTATAATGTCCCCATTTTGGCCATACGCTCTTCTGTGACTGATAGCCTATTTCCGGAAATCCGTAGGTTGATCAGAAGTGAAATTAGGGTTTCCTTCGATTCTTGGTTTTCGGCATTTCTCTGAATTTACTATTTTTAGTAAGTTCTAATTTTGGCAGTGGTCCAGTTGGCAGCACTTCAATGACTTCTCTTTTGTTGGAGCAATTGAGTTATTTTGGTTTTGGCTTTAGAAGAGCAATTTTTGGAGAAAATGATTGATTTCAAGGCATTAATGTTATATTTTAAAATTGACCCCTTGGCCTAGTGCATTAACTTGAAGTTGTTTTAAAAGGTGGACATGAAGGGGGACGCCACATGAAGAGAATATTTAATATTTTCTAAAGTTATTTTATGCCTTGAAGTTGGACACCATATTGAGAGGACATAAAGTGTTTTCAAATTTAAATTATTTCAAAAAAGGAGTTTAGGTGTCCCATTTCTTGGAGGGACTTACGGAATTTGAAAAGTCACCTCCAATTCTATAAAAGAGAGAGTTTGCTCCAGCATTTCTGATCCATTGTTTATGCTAATGTTATGTTGTCAAAATGACATTGTGAATTTGGCTTCGAGGAATGCTTACCTCCTAGCATTTGTCCAATTTCGTGTTTGAAAGATAACACCTAGTTGGTTTATTGCTGCTTCTCATTCAGCCTAGCAGATTTGGGCTTCAAAGTGGAGAATTTTGGTGATGTTTTTTAGTTTTGTGTTGCTGGTATTTCTACAGCTGAAAGTGATTTTTGTTAGCAGTTTTTTGAGAAAATTTAATCTAGTTCTAGTTACTGATGCTTTGTGATTCTAGACCAAGGGCAACCCTTTCTACAGAAGATTGGAATTTAATTCTAAGTATTTTATTTTATCTTGCAAAATCACCCATTTCAGCAGGCCGTACCATTTCAAGAGAGTGAAATATACCAAGCCAATTTTTTTTTTGTTTCTCAATTGCAAATTACAATCAACACGCACCCGTTAAGGTTAGCTCTAAACCAAAACGATGCTGAAAGCAACTCTAACCATAATGTACATCAGGATCCCGATGTGGGCAAGGTGTGAGCATTGGTCAAAGGGTCTTAAAGAAATGCTGATACAAAGAACTCTAACCAAGAATGCGCCGGAGGACGACGAGCATGTGGTCAGAGGATCCCTACCAACTAATAAGTTGAAATAACTCGACGTCAAGAATGTGCTTTCCAACCCGAGATGGAATTGGAGCTACCATATGACGAAGATGCTAAGAATTACAATGCAATTAAGAAAAATAAGCGAGAATGCTGAAGTAACTCGACGACAAGAATGTGCTTTCCAACCCAAAATGGAATTGAAGCTACCATATGACGGAGATGCTAAGTATTACAATGCAGTTAAGGAAAATAAGTGAGAAGGCTGACAGTACTACTGTTCAACTTACAACATGATAGAGAAAGCCTTGCTACAAACATAGATCAAGAGTTAAATAGTGCTGCAACAATATAATGAATTTCCTTCACTGGATAATAAAGCTTAGATCATAAACTCCACTCTAAAGACCGACTTGACAATCTAATTTTTGACAATCCTGTTTTTCACATGCATGAACAGCAGCCCTAAAACTCACTATTTTGCTCACAACACTCTCCAGACTCACTCAAATTTCACGAGACAGAATGCATAATGATCCTAGGATGATGGCGCCCAAGATTGAATCACAAAACTAACCCAACAGACCTCATTTAATTTATGCACGAATTCCAAGGCAGTCCAAAAAGGTACGGCCCTCAAGGAAGGGCGATTTGCTTTTAAAAATTCAATACATCATTAAAAAATCTGCAATTTATAGGAAAGGGTCGCCCCTCACAGACAAAGAGAAATAGGCAATACCCAGAATGAATCTTTTTGTATTTTTTGACTTGTGATTAAAAACAACAATCAGCTATAAAGAATATGCAATTCCAGAATCTCACTAATATGCATAAAACTGAATTACAAAGCCACACAAAGACTACAATGCAGAAATCTCACGATAAATCACTCAACTACATCTACCTCATCACTAGTCGCTATATCTCAAGCAAGAAGCAATGCCAAGCTAGGAGGTTTACATTCCTCGGAGCAATCCCACAGCCAATCCGGCAGCATAACATTCCTGTAGACAAAAGATAATCCAAAAGAAGAGAAGGAACCTCCTTTATAGAATGAAGAGAAGACTCCGGAGGCTTCTAGAAAGTGCGCCCTAATCGCAAGCTGCTTTTAGGTTTAATCTTTGACCAAAATCTTTCTTCAAAATGTCGTACCTTCCTTGAGAGATATAAATCACTTCTCTTATTTTAAATAAAATATAAACTCCTTCAAAAAGGAGTCCATTTTCCCTTGAGCAATTATAAACTTTAGAAATATAAAAATATTTCCTTCATGAGAAAATACCCCTCAAAGTCCCCTTCTTTAAAACAACTGTTAAGTTATATCACTAGGGCAAGGGGTAATTTTAAAATAAAACATTTTGACTTAAAATAACTTATTTCTCCAAAATGAACCCCTTAAGCCAAAAATGAGAATTACCCAATGAACTGCCAGAAGAGGAAAGTTGACTAAGCTGATGCTGACTGGACCACTACTAAAAATAGAATTTACTAAAAATAGTAAATTCCTGAAGGTGCTCATAATGCCAAGAAAAACATACCACTACGAAGCTCTCTGAAAACCTAGAAAGAATCCGCCATTAAATCAACCAACCTCGAGCAAAAGCAACCTCCAAACACGAAACCCTAATTTCACCTTCCGAGTAGCCTACGGGTCTCCGGAATAGGCCAACGGTCAATTGGAAAGATCAGGCTCGAGAAGGGGACATTACAGTCCGCCCTCCCCAAGATTGCTTGTCCTCAGGCAATCGCAAACCTGGATGCTACAGAATCTCATCATTCTCTCAAGTCGCATCCTCCGTAGGCAAGTTTTTCCACTTCACCAAGTATTCTCTGATTGTTCTTTTTCTCAAAGAACGCTCTCTAGAATCAAGAATCTCCTCTGGAATCAAAACCAACTATCCTTCTTCATCCAAAGGTGGTAACTGTGATGAAGCAACAACATTGTGTCCAAGTGCCTTCTTGAGGCGAGACACGTGGAAGACATTGTGTACCCTGCTATTTCCGAAGGTAGCTCCAACTCATAAGCTACTGCTCCCACCTTTCTGATAACCTTGAACGGCCCATAGAAACGAGGTTTAAGCTTCTCAGCTCCACTCTTCTTGAGAGTAGACTGTCTGTAAGGCTGTAGTCGGAGATAAACCATATCTCCAACCTCAAAAGAGCGCTCAACATGCCGCTGATCAGCATACATCTTATGCTAATTCTATGCAATCTGAAGATTGTTCTTCAATGATTTCATGATATCTTGACTCTACTGCAACAAATCCTTGGCTTGAGGGGCTTTGCTATCACCAAACACCAAATCAGCAAAGCTAGGAGCTTCATAACCATAAAGAGCCAAGAAAGGAGACATCCTTATTGACATGTGAAAAGAAGAATTATAACAGTACTCGCCTATGTGCAGCCACTTCACCCATGCTCTTTGCTGCTCCGAAACATAGTTTCTCAAATAGCCTTCCAACCACTTGTTCACTATTTTAGTTTGTCCATCTGTTTGGGGGTGATAACTAGTGCTTGGAGTAAGCATAGTACCACTCATTCTAAAGACCTCTTTCCAAAAAGTGCTTAGGAACTTGCTGTCCCTATCACTCACAATATTTTTTGGCAACCCATGTAACCTAAACACCTCATGAAAAAACAGATCTGCAACTTGGGCTGCTAAAAAAGAGCTGGTAATGGCGAAGAAGTGAGCAAATTTTGTTAGTCTATCCACTACAACATAGATACAGTCCTTCCCTTGGACCTTGGGCAACCCCGTGATGAAGTCCATCGATATGCTCTCCCATTTTTTATTGGGAATAGGGAGAGGTTGCAGCAGATCAGCAGGTAGAATATGCTCATTCTTGTTCATTTGACAAGTGGGACACTCCTGAATGTAGCGTTGAACTTCCCCTTTCAGCCCTTTCCAAGAAAATCTTTCCCGGATCTGCCTATATGTCTTGAAGAACCCTTAATGACCAGCAAGCGGAATGTCATGAAATGTCAACAAAATCTTCTTTTTGAGCTTAGAATCAGCCACCAAAAAGATCCTACCCTTGTAGTGTATCAGCCCTTCAACCACCTTGTACCTTTCGTCATGAAAAGTACCCTCAATGATGCTGGTTGCAAACTGATTTTTGGCATAATCAACAAGCAACATGTCCTTCCAATCAGCAGTAAGCTCACATAATGAGCTCAAATGGGGTCTCCTAGATAGAGCATCAGCCACAATGTTGTTTTTTCCCTTGACATACTCAATGTCAAAATCGTAATCTTGAAGCTTACTTACCCACTTTTGTTGCCTCTCGTTTAGATCCTTCTGATGCATGAAGTGCTTGAGGCTATTGTGATCAGTCTTGACCACAAACTTGCTTCCCACCAAATACTGTCTGAACTTAGCTAATGCATGCATAATGGCAAGCATTTCCTTGTCATAGATGGAGTAGGTCCTCTCAACACCTCTTAGTTTTCTGCTCTTAAACACAATGGAATGTTTGTCTTGCATCAGAACAGCCCCAACTCCTTCACCGGATGCATCGCATTGTAGCTCGAACGGCTTGGAAAAATCTTGAATAGCCAGAACCGGACAAGAGCTCATGATCCTCTTAAACTTATCAAAAGTAGTTTAAGCTTTTTCTGACCAACAAAAGGCCCCCTTTTTCGTGAGGTCAGTAAGAGGAGCAGCATTCTGTGAGTAGCCTTTTGTAATGTCCCCATTTTGGCCATACGCTCTTCTTTGACTGATAGCCTATTTTCGGAAATCCGTAGGTTGATCAAAAGTGAAATTAGGGTTTCCTTGTTTGGAGGTTTGTGGCATTTCTAGGTATTTACTATTTTTAGTAAATACTAATTTTGGCAGTGGTTCATTGTCACTTTCATTAAGTCTTGCTTCGGCTTCAGTTACGCTGTTGGTTTTGAGGTAAACTTACTATTTTTGGCGATGGCTATTTTTAGTAAGTCTAATTTTGGCATGGCATCATCAGTTCAACTCAAGTCATCTTGTTATCCATCGGTCTCGGTTTGGCTTTGGGTTTGGTTTTCTCCTTGGGTGAGTTTGAGACTTAGTCAATTTTCATGTCTTGAAGTTGTACCCCATGCCTAGGCTTGATGACTTCAAGTTGTTTTAAAGAAGGGGACATAAAGGGGTCAAATGAGCATTTAATTATTTAATAAATGCTTTATTGTTGCAATATGAAATGGATGCCTAAAGGGGAAGTTGAATGATATTTTATTATTTCAAAAAAGTAAAAGGCAAAAAGGTGGCGTCCTTTTTGGAAATTGAAGTGATTCAACTTCTTGGAATTTGAAGAGTTCTTGTTGCTTCATTTGCCAACAAAAGCTTATATATTGCTGCTGTTTGAAGAGTTGATTATCGAATGTTTATGCTAATGTTATGCTGTCAAAATGACAACTTGTTTAATACTTCGAGGGATGCTTACCTCCTAGTTCCAATCCAATTTCGTGTTTGAAAGACAACACCTAGTTGGTCTTATTGCTGCTTCTCAATCAGACTAGCAGATTGTGCTTCAAAGTTGGTGAATTTTGGTGAGAATTTCAGTTTTAATGTTGCTGATGTATACACAGCTGAAGGTGTTTTTCATTTACAGCTTTTGATGTGAATTTATTTTGGTTATGGGTATTTGATCCTTGCAATTCTATGCTAATAGCGATCATATTTGGAGAATTTCAGAATTTAATTCCAAGTATTTGATTTTTAGCAAGAGAAATCGCCCCTCTTGAGGGCCGTACCATCTTGAGAGTGCTTTGGGATTCGTGCAAAATAATATCATGAGTTTTGATGCAGTTTTGTGGTTTGAGTTTGGGCGCCTATCCTCCAAAGAGACTTTGCATTTCGTTTCATTCAATTCAGAGGTATATTGAAGGAGTTGTGATCATTTTTATGAGTTTGCTGTTTGCTGATAGACATTTCCAGATTGCAGATTTTTATATCAGACTTGTTAGTTTTTGATATAATGCTGGTTTGAGCTTCAATTCTTCATCTTATATCATTGTAAATGTTAGAGGAAGTGATACTCTAACTGTTTAATGTTCTTGGAAGATTATCTATTCTATTTGCAGCTGTTCTTATTCTTTGTAAAGCTAGTTAGTAGTACTAACAGCTCTTCCTTTACTTGCTGCAATTTTATATCTGTTTTACACTCCCACAATTGAGTGGTTGAGTTTTAGAATAAACTTATATCTTGTTTGTAATTTCCCCCCACGTTATAAGTGGTTGTGTGGACAGTATTCCCCCCACGTTAATAAGTGGAAGAGTGGATTTAAAGGCTGGCTTGCTGCCTAATAATTGTTGTAAACTCACCCACTGAATAAGTGGAGTATTCCCACCACTCTGTGGATGCCCGCCGCAGCGGATGAATTGTTTTAATTGTAATCTTTTCCCCCCACTGTTTGGTGGTAGTGAGGAAATGCTTTTCATGGCTGGTTATCCGCCTATCAGTTTCTAGTTTTCAAATTCAACACTCCGTCATATGTTAGCACCTCGCCCTCAGTGGGATCTTGAGTGCACATTCTTGACGTTGAGTAGTTTTCATTTCAAGTTCAGATTTCTATTTGGAGCTAACGCTAACCGAGTTGATTAAGTGCTGGTTATGTGTGTTAATTCATCGAAAAAAATTGGTTAGCATATTTCAGTGGTATCAGAGCCAAGATCTTGCCATCCTGTGAATAAGACAGAGTCAATTGACAGATGAGTGATAGAGAAATCAAATTCTTCACCTAAGTTCAGTTTAGCTTTCAGAAGTTCTTAAGATGTTGCATTTTCTAAGGTCCAGGAATCGTGAGAAGTCAGATTTGATTGTGGCTTCGGAAGAATGTCAGTTCAAGAGGCAATGCGAACATGAGGCTGCCATACTCCGTAAACAATATCAGAGCATGACAGATGAGTTTAAGAACGATGTTTCATTTGACACGTTTTTGAATTGTGCGGTGATTCATGACCCTGGAAAGTTGGCTATGGTCAACTACATCAAAAAAATGATTAAAGAGGAAGTAGAAATTGCCATGGTTGAAGAATCAAGGAAGGAAGAAGCAAAAGGATCTGTTTGTGGTTTGCAGCCCACAAGTAAGCAAATTGAAGAGAAAAATCAGTCAATTAGTGTTGAAGAAGACACAAGCAAGGTGCACATTTTGGTTCAAAATGAAAGTGGGCTTGATGAAGATACCTTGGCAAGTGAGGAGATTAAGTTAGAGTCCCAAAATACATCCCTAGACTTGCATGGGATGGGAAATAATGAAGATTATTATGGTAAGAAGATCATTACAGCAGTCTTGAGTCCTAATAAGGATTCAAGCAATGAAGATCTCGAGACAAATGGCTTCTCAAAAGATGCTGGTGGAACAGTTGTGTGGGATAAGTACGTTGAAGAAGAGCAAGATGAAGCAAATACTAATGGTGTCTTTGAACCAGCCTATGACCATTACGAAAGTGAGGTTGTTGATGGTGATTCCGATGTGTTTTTATCTCCTCTTGTTGAAGATTTAGTGAAGGATAATTCTCTACTTTATGCTGAGCCAATTCCATATGAAGAATTATTGACAAGTGTCCAAGAAGACTTTTTTGGTATGTATGTGGGCACT
The DNA here is from genome assembly GCA_007258455.2 of Sequoia sempervirens. NCBI lineage: Eukaryota > Viridiplantae > Streptophyta > Pinopsida > Cupressales > Cupressaceae > Sequoia > Sequoia sempervirens. The sequence continues at coordinate 74,196 of VDFB02350388.1, forward strand.
AATGATAAAATCAGCAACACATCTACTCAAGATAATTTCATTGAAGAAAAGAATGACAAAATATTCAAAGCAACCAGCTTTGATGATTCTTTAATCCGATATAATGCTAGTGACTTGAGTGGTAGTGGGTTTGATTATCAAACTACATCTGTGGAGAAAGTTATAGATGAAGATTTCAGTTCAAGTGGGTTGAGGAGTGACTCATTCAAAGAGTCAACAGTTCAAGAGGAGCATGATGATCTCTTTCCTATTGATCATTGCAATCAAACCTTTCACATTTGGGATCCGGGCGCGATGTCACCAAGGTATGATAAAGAACCGGAGTGGGATAAATTCCCCTTTGATCCTGATGAAGTTCAAAAATCAGTTTGCAATGCAAGTAATGAAGTGATCTTTGGAGGAGAAGTTGCAGCAATGGCTAATGAGAACGTGATTTCTTATGTTGAAGAGAAGAATGTTTTAAAATCAGCAAATGATTTGGATGCCTTTCAAAATTACGCACAAGAAGAGTATGAGAACTTGAAAGGTCAAGATAGAGGTACTAATTTGTTTGAAGAAGTTGTTGACAAGCCTTCGATTCAGGAGATATGCAGTGATAAGATTAGAAAGGAGGCTGATTTTGAAAATCATGTCAAGGAAAACAAATCAGAAAAATTGATGTTTGATGAGCATAGCTTCTTTGCTGATTGGGATCAAGGGCCTAAAGAGCTGCAAGTTTTGAAGGATAATTTATTGGTTTCAGAAGAGAAGATTGTTAAAGTGTTATCAAAATTTGATAGCACATATCACTTCATTGCGGAACTTTGCTGGAAGTTTCAATTTGAAGAGAAACTAAATGGAGTTAAAGATGGAGACTCTCTTTCCAAGATGCAATCTATCAAAGAGGCATTGGAATCCATAAAGTCAGATTATTTGCATTTGCTCTCAGATAGGGATAATGCTATTAAGTTTGCAGAGGAGACCTATGATGCCTACCAAGAGAAGGAGGAAGAGATGGATAGGCTTTGCCTTGATTTTACCTTAGCTCATCATTCTTTATACAAAGCAGAAAATCATTCATCTATTGCAGCTACCCTTAAGGAACAAGAAGTTAATACAAGGATTATGGAGATCAAACAAATAGTTGAAGGAATAAATGAACTCCATAATGATGAAACATTGCATAATGCCAAGATGATCCCATATGTTGATGGTGATTGGAAAGTACATCAAGAGTGTGAACTCTTGAGTTGGGAAGAGACTTTGCCACAAGAAGGAATGGTTTGCAGCTATGCGATAGATGTTTTAACGGATAATGAATGTAGTATTCAGCATGCTACACTTTGTGGGTCGGCAACTAATGGTGAGCATCCACAAGTTGAAAAAGATGAGTTTGAATTCTATGAAGACACCAACGAAAGGGATGAAGATAATATTTTTGAGAACAACAGTCCATTATCTTCACATGATTTGGATAATCATAAGGTGATAGATATTTTCTATGAAAGTGTGCCATGTTTTGTGAGTAGTAATCATCAAGGGCATTTTGATAATGAAAGCATAAGTGGGATCAAGGATGAAGTATTCACATGGAAAGTGTGGACTCAAGGAGATTTCTTCAACATTGGCTTAAAGGTGTCAATAAAACAAGTCTTGGTAGTTGCTGGTCACTCCATTGCAGCAACAAAGAGTGAAGATTCCAAACTTATTACTCATGAAGTTTGGGAGAAAGTTGAACCTAAACAGGCAATTCACCTTCTTAACAATCTATCTCTTGGGTTGAGTGATGTTTTGGCTCACCCTAGTCCTTTGGGGAAATGGGAATTATGGACAACATTTGTTCTGTGCTCCATTGATGTTGATGTTTTCATGGATGGGCTACATGGGTTTATCAAAGAAGACACTAACTTCTTGAGTTTGCAAATTGCTTTGATTAACACTTGGAGAACTGTGGTGTTCTCTTTTTGGTGCATTGGGGAACATTTCCAGTTGGGTATCCATGCTTGGGATCCTCAACATGGCTTGATGGAGATTGTTACAAGTGGAAAGAGGAATCATTGGAGAGATACGGGTTCAATTTTCAGATTCTTTGATGTTGTCCCCATCCTTATTAACCATTCGATGGTTCTTTTTGCACATCGACCGATGGATTGGGAAGATATATTGAACAAAGGATGTTTTTATTTTGGGTTGGAGTTCCTTGAGAGGATGTGTCCAGCCTTGGGCATGAGTTGTTGTGATATTATAGATGCTAATTTCCAGTTTTGCAGCAATCCTACAACCCCTTGCATGCTGATTTTCCTAAAATCAGACTTTGAGTGGTTCATTTCAGTTTTCATAGGCAGCTGGTACATTCATTTTTCCTCTTCACAACCTCTTTTTAGTGATGATTTTTGGCTTCAAAAGTGGGTAATAATGTTTCATAGTGATTCAGATCAGTATTGGATGGTGTTCAAGTTATGTTCTAGTGGCTTTCTTTGTACAATCTCTTGCACTAGTATTTGGGGCAGCGAACCTTTGCTTGATTTGGTTCAACTTTTTGAGACTTTGGGGGAGAGATTGGTGGAAGTTTTCAGAGTTTTTTTTGAATATGTCAGAATTACTCAGAGGAGGCATTATACATCCTTAAGGAGCTTTGAGGATGCAGTTGCTATGACTTGGCATGTTATCACTTTGAGGTTGCAAGGATGGTTAGTGCAGTTTTGGTGCAATGATTTCATTTGTATGATCAGAGTAGAGCAGCATCAGCATGGTGGGGTTTTTCAGAGATGGACATGGGACCCCGGGATCCTATATGTTTGGTGGGATCAGTTTGGAGTGTTGTGGCATTGCTTGAGGACAAGCAATTTTGGGAAGGGCGGACTGTAATGTCCCCATTTTGGCCATACGCTCTTCTTTTGACTGATAGCCTATTTCCGGAAATCCGTAGGTTGATCAAAAGTGAAATTAGGGTTTCCTTGTTTGGAGGTTTGTGCATTTCTAGGTATTTACTATTTTTAGTAAATACTAATTTTAGCGATGGTTAGGTTTCGGCTTTCATTAAAGTCTTGCTTCCATCGATTCGCTTTGTTGGTTTTGGAGTAAACTTACTATTTTTGGCGATGGCTATTTTTAGTAAGTCTAATTTTGCATGGCATCATCGCCAGTTCAACTCAAGTCATCTTGTTATCCATCGGTCTCGGTTTGGCTTTGGGTTTGGTTTTCTCCTTGGTGAGTTTGAGACTTAGTCAATTTTCATGTCTTGAAGTTGTACCCCATGCCTAGGCTTGATGACTTCAAGTTGTTTTAAAGAAGGGGACATAAAGGGGTCAAGTGAGCATTTAATTATTTAATAAATGCTTTATTGTTGCAATATGAAATGGATGCCTAAAGGGGAAGTTGAATGATATTTATTATTTCAAAAAAGTAAAAGGCAAAAAGGAGGCGTCCTTTTTGGAAATTGAAGTGATTCAACTTCTTGGAATTTGAAGAGTTCTTGTTGCTTCATTTGCCAACAAAAGCTTATATATTGCTGCTGTTTGAAGAGCTGATTATCGAATGTTTATGCTAATGTTATGCTGTCAAAATGACAACTTGTTTAATACTTCGAGGGATGCTTACCTCCTAGTTCCAATCCAATTTCGTGTTTGAAAGACAACACCTAGTTGGTCTTATTGCTGCTTCTCAATCAGACTAGCAGATTGTGCTTCAAAGTTGGTGAATTTTGGTGAGAATTTCAGTTTTAATGTTGCTGATGTATACACAGCTGAAGGTGTTTTTCATTTACAGCTTTTGATGTGAATTTATTTTGGTTATGGGTATTTGATCCTTGCAATTCTATGCTAATGGCGATCATATTTGGAGAATTTCAGAATTTAATTCCAAGTATTTGATTTTTAGCAAGAGAAATCGCCCCTCTTGAGGGCCGTACCATCTTGAGAGTGCTTTGGGATTCGTGCAAAATAATATCATGAGTTTTGATGCAGTTTTGTGGTTTGAGTTTGGGCGCCTATCCTCCAAAGAGACTTTGCATTTCGTTTCATTCAATTCAGAGGTATATTGAAGGAGTTGTGATCATTTTTATGAGTTTGCTGTTTGCTGATAGACATTTCCAGATTGCAGATTTTTATATCAGACTTGTTAGTTTTTGATATAATGCTGGTTTGAGCTTCAATTCTTCATCTTATATCATTGTAAATGTTAGAGGAAGTGATACTCTAACTGTTTAATGTTCTTGGAAGATTATCTATTCTATTTGCAGCTGTTCTTATTCTTTGTAAAGCTAGTTAGTAGTACTAACAGCTCTTCCTTTACTTGCTGCAATTTTATATCTGTTTTACACTCCCACAATTGAGTGGTTGAGTTTTAGAATAAACTTATATCTTGTTTGTAATTTCCCCCCACGTTATAAGTGGTTGTGTGGACAGTATTCCCCCCACGTTAATAAGTGGAAGAGTGGATTTAAAGGCTGGCTTGCTGCCTAATAATTGTTGTAAACTCACCCACTGAATAAGTGGAGTATTCCCACCACTCTGTGGATGCCCGCCGCAGCGGATGAATTGTTTTAATTGTAATCTTTTCCCCCACTGTTTGGTGGTAGTGAGGAAATGCTTTTCATGGCTGGTTATCCGCCTATCAGTTTCTAGTTTTCAAATTCAACACTCCGTCATATGTTAGCACCTCGCCCTCAGTGGGATCTTGAGTGCACATTCTTGACGTTGAGTAGTTTTCATTTCAAGTTCAGATTTCTATTTGGAGCTAACGCTAACCGAGTTGATTAAGTGCTGGTTATGTGTGTTAATTCATCGAAAAAAATTGGTTAGCATATTTCACCTTTCACAAATCTTACGTAAAATCCAAAGACCCAAGAACCCTTTCAAATGAGTCAAGTTCTTGGAGGTGGCCAATCAACAACTGCCTTGATCTTTTCAGGATCAACCTTCACTCCCTCAGCACTGATTATGTGACCAAGGTAAAGTAGCTCCTTCATTCCAAATTCACATTTGGATTCTTTGGCAAACAAACTCTCAGATTCTAGGATGCTAAGCACTTCCTCCAAGTGCTTGAAATGTTCTTCCCATGTCTTGCTGAAAATCAGGATGTTGTCAAAAAATATCAATACAAACTTCCTCAACTGCTTCTGAAAGACTCTGTTCATACAAGACTGGAAGGTAGCAGGAGCAGTAGTCAACCCAAATGGCATGACTAGAAACTCGAAGTGGCCATAGTGACATCTAAAAGCTGTCTTCTCAACATCAGATCCTCTCATCTGAATCTGGTGGTAGCCCGATCTCAAATCGATCTTTGAAAAGAACTTGGCTCCATGTAGCTCATCAATGAGCTCATCTATCCTCGGAATGGGGTATCGGTTTTTGATGGTGCTTTGATTCAAAGCACGATAGTCCACACACATGCGAACGGTACCATCCTTCTTCTTCACAAGAACAACTACTAAAGTGAATGGACTCTTGCTTGGACGAATGAAGCCCATCTCCAAGAGTTCCTGAATGTTTTTCTCAATCTCGTCCTTCTACTTCTTAGGGTACCGATATGGAGTTGTAATAACTAGTTTAGCTCCTTCCTTGAGCTCTATGACATGCTCCGAACCCCGTTCAGGAGGTGGTCCAGGAAGTAAATCAGCAAATACCTTGCTCTTCTTTGTGAGTAAAGACTGAATATCAAGAGGATAGTCTATCTTAGTTTCAACCAAACTAGCAGGAAGAATCATACATTTTGCAGCCCACTCAGCTTGATCATGACGAATCAGCCTTTCCATTCTCTTGAATGACACAATCCGAGGACCTCCATTGGACATTCCTCTTAGTACTACCCTCTTCCCATCGGATTGAAACTTGAGCTCCATAGTTTGCAGATTTAAGGAGATCTCTCCAAGTGAACGCAGCCATTGAATGCCTAGAACGACATCCGTATCTCCAATGTTGACTACATAGAAGTCGTCCTTGACTTCATAGTTTCCCAATTGCATAGTCATGTTTGAGATTTTCTTGGTGCATGAGATGTGAAACCCATCAGCAACCATAACCTTGAAGCCTTCAAACTCTTCTGTTTGCAGCCCTTCTTTGCCACCACAACTTCATCAATGAAGTTATGTGTTGCCCCGGTGTCAATCAAAGCAACTATTCGCTGCCCCTTAATCATCCCTCAAACTTTGAAGGATTCATTCTTTTGAAAGCTCGAAAGTTGAGCCAAAGTACCTCCACTTTCCTTTTCATCTTCGGACTCTTCTGGAACTCTTTCCACTTCACTATCATCAAAATCAGATTGCTGGTGTGAAAAATCAGAATTACTTTCTCCAGCTAAATAGTATTCAATTTGATGAAATTTGACTCCCTTTGGGCAAATATGATCTTGGGACCATTTTTCTCTACACCGAAAACATAGCCCCTTTCTTCTGAGTTCATTAAGTGTCTCTGGATCCAATCTTGTGACATGAGGGTTATGTTGTTTGAACTCCTTATGATGAGGTCTTAAATGAGGTCTTTGATGAGGTCTTTTTCCTTTATCCCCTTTGTGAAAGGATGGCTTGGATTGAAACTTTGCTTTAGGAGCAGCCCACTCCATGTTTCTTGCTTTCTTCATTGCCTCCTGTAAGGAGGGTGGATCAAAAGCTTTAATCCAACCCTTGAGTGGCTCCATCAACCCTTCACTGAATAGGATCACCAAACGCCTCTCAATGATTCTTGTGACCATGACTGAGAGTCTCTGAAACTCAGCTATGTAGGCATCAACTATGCCATATTGCTTAAGCTGTGCCAATTCTCTGAAATGTATTTCAGGATCTTTTTTCTCAAATCTCTCTATGAGCCTATTAGTGAACTCATCATAGGTAGTGATAGACCGATGACCCAAGGTGACTAGGACATGGTACCACCACTCGTGTGCCACCCCATCTAGGTGTAGCGTAGCGAACTTAATCGCCTCCTCTTCCGCCATGGGTCTAAGAGCTAGATAATTATCTAACTTCTATATCCAAGCTCTGGCTGAGCTGTTGTCACTCCCATCAAAATGTGGAAGCATGACCTTGTTGACAGCTTGATGCAAATCCCCATGTACTGTTGTTTTTCTTTGTTCATAATGTCTTCCTTGTCCTCTATTCTTCCTTTTATGATCCATAAAATCATTATAAGACATATCCATCTTAATTTCATCAGGTAGAGAATCATACTCAGCACGGCTGAGTCTCAACTGTTCGACAAATGAAGTATTTTCTTCTGGATCAGGTTGAGTGTTTACTGGTGCCAAAAAGGTGGGTTTGAATGGCCTGGAAGAAATGTATGTGTTGTTTGAAGCAGGCTGAGTAGCATGTCCATCATGCTGGTTGGTGGCACTGTGTTCTCCTCTATGTCCTGGGTTGCTTTGTGGAGTTGTGTTCTGGCCCACTTTCCCCATCATGAGAGATACCATATCCATTAAGGCATCCATCTTCCTTTCAAATCTCTTCCCCGGACTTATCGATCTTTCTCTTCCCTTCCCACTATCTTCTCTGTTACCACCCGGTGTCCTCTCATTATCCCCCATTTCCGTTTCCTGAGAAGACTCCCAATGAGCCCCCAAAACCTCTGATGTTGTCTGACCTTCTGGAGCGTGATGCCACTGAAACTGATTTGCAACCTTCTTGTCTTCCCTTGCTAAGTATCTCTTTTCTCTGTCACTCATAGACGGTTTGTTCCACAGGATGGCAGGATGCGTGGCTCTGATACCACTGAAATATACCGAGCCAATTTTTTTTTGTTTCTCAATTGCAAATTACAATCAACACACACCCATTAAAGTTAGCTCTAAACCAAAACAATGTTGAAAGCAACTCTAACCAGAATGTACACCAGGATCCTGATGTGGGCAAGGTGTGAGCATTGGTCAGAGGGTCTTAAAGAAATGCTGATACAAAGAACTCTAACCAAGAATGCGCCGGAGGACGACGAGCATGTGGTCAGAGGATCCCTACCAACTAATAAGCTGAAATAACTCGACGTCAAGAATGTGCTTTCCAACCCGAGATGGAATTGGAGCTACCATATGACGGAGATGCTAAGAATTACAATGCAATTAAGAAAAATAAGCAAGAATGCTGAAGTAACTCGACGTCAAGAATGTGCTTTCCAACCCAAGATGGAATTGGAACTACCATATGACGGAGATGCTAAGTATTACAATGCAGTTAAGGAAAATAAGTGAGAAGGTTGACAATACTACTGTTTAGCTTACAACATGATAGAGAAAGCCTTGCTACAAACATGAATCAAGAGTTAAATAGTGCTGCAACAATATAATGAATTTCCTTCACTGGATAATAAAGCTTAGATCAGAAACTCCACTCTAAACACCGACTTGACAATCTGATTTTTGACAGTCCTGTTTTTCACATGCATGAACAGCAGCCCTAAAACTCACTATTTTGCTCACAACTCTCTCCAGACTCACTCAAATTTCACGAGACAAAATGCATAATGATCCTAGGATGATGGCGCCCAAGATTGAATCACAAAACTAACCCAACAGACCTCATTTAATTTATGCACGAATTCCAAGGCAGTCCAAAAAGGTACGGCCCTCAAGGAAGGGCGATTTGCTTTTAAAAATTCAATACATCATTAAAAAATCTGCACTTTATAGGAAAGGGTCGCCCCTCACAGACAAAGAGAAATAGGCAATACCCAGAATGAATCTTTTTGTATTTTTTGACTTGTGATTAAAAACAACAATCAACTATAAAGAATATGCAATTCCAGAATCTCACTAATATGCATAAAACTGAATTACAAAGCCACACAAAGACTACAATGCAGAAATCTCATGATAAATCACTCAACTACATCTACCTCATCACTAGTCGCTATATCTCAAGCAAGAAGCAATGCCAAGCTAGGAGGCTTACATTCCTCGAAGCAATCCCACAGCCAATCCGGCAGCATAACATTCCTGTAGACAAAAGATAATCCAAAAGAAGAGAAGGAACCTCCTTTATAGAATGAAGAGAAGACTCCGGAGGCTTGTAGAAAGTGAGCCCTAATCCCAAGCTGCTTTTAGGTTTAATCTTTGACCAAACTCTTTCTTCAAAATGGCGTACCTTCCTTGAGAGATATAAATCACTTCTCTTATTTTAAATAAAATATAAACTCCTTCAAAAAGGCGTCCATTTTCCCTTGAGCAATTATAAACTTTAGAAATATAAAAATATTTCCTTCATGAGAAAATACCCCTCAAAGTCCCCTTCTTTAAAACAACTGTTAAGTTATATCACTAGGGCAAGGGGTAATTTTAAAATAAAACATTTTGACTTAAAATAAGTTATTTCTCCAAAATGAACCCCTTAAGCCAAAAATGAGAATTACCCAATGAACTGCCAGAAGAGGAAAGTTGACTGAGCTGATGCTGACTGGACCACTGCTAAAAATAGAATTTACTAAAAATAGTAAATTCCTGAAGGTGCTCAGAATGCCAAGAAAAACATACCACTGTGAAACTCTCTGAAAACCCAGAAAGAATCCGCCATTAAATCAACCAACCTCGAGCAAAAGAAACCTCCAAACACGAAACCCTAATATCACCTTCCGAGTAGCCTACGGGTCTCCGGAATAGGCCAACGGTCAACTGGAAAGATCAAGCTCGAGAAGAGGGCATTGAAGTTCGTGATAAATTATTGGTGGAGTTTTGATGCAATTTTGCCATTGCATATTGGGCGCCTATCCTCAAGAGAGTCATTGCAATTCGTTTCATTCCATTTGCAAGTATTTTGAAGTAGTTGTGAGCATTTCATTAATTTACAGTTTGCTAGTTGATCATTTTCAGTTTGCTGGTTATTATTATCAGACCTCTAGAAGTTCAGATTTTGGTTATGTTTCCAGCATTTGAGAGATAATTTATTGTGGTGATCATCTTCTATCAATTGTGCTTTGATTCTATTGTAAATCTCTTGTAATTTGCAGCTGTTATTTATATTGTAAGACTATAAGCAGTAGTACTGTTTCAGTCATTTTAATTGCTGCATATTCTTGTGTTTAATTTCACATTTGTAACCCCTGGATGGTTTACCGCCAGTGTGGAGAAAGAACAATAAAATCTCTCTTTATTTACCCACTGAAAAGTGGCGAATTCCCACAGTGAGTGGATGCCCGTTAAGGATGAATTGCTTTGAATTGTAATGTTTTCCCCCCACTGATTAAGTGGTAGCGTGGAAATTCTTATGGCTAGTTCACCGCCAATTTGTAATTAGTTGTAATTCAATTTTCAGTTTGTAGCTTAGTTTCTTCCGCCATATGCTATCACCTCGCCTTCTAAAGGATCTTGGTGAACATTCTTGGTGTTGAGTTCATTCAATTTGATCGATTTTTGGAAGCTAACGCTAATCTCTTGGCGGATTGATGTTTGTGTTATGAAATTTCAAAGAAAAACTTGGTTGGCATATTTCAACAAGCTACCAAGGGAACACCTAGCTCACATGGCAGGCAAGAGACATAAGATCGAGAGAATTTTGGAACTCTCTATAGCCGCCGATTTCATATGCAGCCTTCAAATATCCAATGCACCACTTTAAAACCTTCATCACACCTTGCACAGAATATAATGTCCCCTTCCTAGGCAATTCAGGTGATTCAGGGGTTACCCTATCATTCAGACCCTCGTAGGCTGACATATGTGATTAGAGGGTTGCTCTTGGCAGTTACCTTGCGTTGTGGGACATTACTCCATTGATTGATTCAGGTTTGGGCCTTTGCAGAGACTTACAGAGTGATATTCAGGCACTTACTATTTATAATAAGTCAGGCAGACAGGGGTTACTATTTCTGGCATGGCACCTAGTTCAGTTGGCCATCTCAGATTCGACCCAGTTCGACAATTTGATGAGCAAACAGAGAATATTTGAGCATTTGATAATTATTAAAAGATTATTAATTTGACTTTATAATATAAAGTCACTTTAATGAAATATTAAAGTATTAATTAATGGCAAATTATAAAGTATTCAATACTTTATAATTGAGGAGCAATATTAATATTAAATGAATTTTAATACTTATTTAAAAGGGACGACATTATTTAATGAATTTGCCTAAGTCTCAAAAAGGGCGAATTAATGATTTATTAAGTGCTTAATAAGTTGCTTTTTTGGGTTGACTTATTGAAGAGATTATATATTTCATCCAAAGGAAAATCGAACTTCATTGTGAATTATTCTAATTTGTCTTTTATTCTCTCTGAGAACATTGGAGTTTGTGAAACAAGGGTTTCTGCAAATTCACTTCATCATTGGGTTTTGAAGAACGTTCCCTCTTCAGAATCAAACATACTGAGACTGTGAAATACCAGTTGAAGCTTGTCCATCAGGGTGACTTTATTCAGAAGTCATATTTGTGCTTACAGAAGGAAATACAATAAGGGTTTGAAAGAAAAATCTATTGTGAAGGAGAAATAAGTAAATATCAGAATTTTAAGTGGCTGGCACAATTTCCAAGGCGTACCAGCAGCTCATTTACCAAGTCGTACTGTCCCAGCAAGGGTGTGAATTCAATCTAAGCCAAATTGCCTTTGTTTTTGAGCATATTTCTTCATGGTGGGGGCGGCTAGGTTCTTTAAGGCATCCACATTCATTCTTGGTAGGGAGAATTGAGTATCTTAGGCTGGCCGTACAGATTATAGTCTCATACAAGCGGCTGCAAGCTTGAACCAGGTTCTTTCATGAAGGCGTGTGGATCTAAAGCTGAAAACGCCTTGCCTTTTATTGCATCTACACTTCTATTGAGGTCGCACAAATTCTTGGAGGCTTTGTGATCAGTTTGAAGCTGGAAATCTTTGTCTATTGTGCACATTGAATGCTACAGCTGGTTATTATATCGCTGCAAATAAATACCAGGTTTCTTACTCATTTAATAAGTCGCTTTTTCCATGCATGCTTGTCTTTTTGCTCATATATCATAGATTTATTATTGTAAGCATTTTACAAGATAAATAGGGTCTTCTGGCATCAATTTATGAGTTCATTTACTTCAAAATTGCAATCTAGAATTTATCATAATTTTTAGAAGCATTCTATGCAAAATCACACCATTTCTTCTTATTGCAAAAAAACCACAAAAAAAATCAAAAACAAACAAAAATTTGCATTCGCCATCAGCAATCAGGGTTGAGAGACACCAGGTCTCTTACATAGAAGCACCAATTCATTTGGGAAGACTACGTGGAGTTTGGGGAAGTCAAATTAGTCAATTTTCTTCCTTGGTAAGTCGGGTCTTGTGTGCATGCTTGGTTATTCCATTAGAGGTGACATAAGTTTAGTTGATGCATTCCTATTGAGCTGCCTTCACCTTTATCAAACCATTTGGGATCAGCATATCACTTCATAGACTATAGTATAGGGCTTTGTCCTGTAAACTGTCATTTGTAGGAGTTGTACGAATATTGGAAAAACCATTTCTGATGATGTCTTACGCTGGTTTTAGCAATCCATAAGGTCTACGCTGGATTAAGGAGGTGTTTGTGGACTTTCATGCAAGCCATATTATGTTTTAGAGGTGTCACCACCTCTCTATAATCATCTATTCTATTTTTTAAGATCCGCGAACAAATAGAATAATTTAGTCATTGAATTTTATATTCAATTCTTTAAATGTTATCAAATTGCAATGTTGTGAACTTGTATGAGGGAAGGTTGAAATTATTATATAAATACTACCATCTTTAGCATAAACCAAATTGGAACAAACTCAGCATAGTATGTTTGACAAAATGTTCACATGTGTCAAATTGAGAAAATCCTAAAATCTTCGTGCAATCCAAGTTGGGTACTTTACACTAGTATCAAAGTTGTGCATCCTAACAGCCTGAAGGGTTATTAGTGAAAGGTTAATTTCAGATTGCTTTGTTGAGCCCAACACTCATCTATAATAGTTGCAATTGATTATTGGTTGGGAAACATGAAGAGAAATCAAGAACTCATGATAGAATTTATGCAAGTCTTTCAAGAATATCAAAAGAATCTAACAACAATGTTAGAGCATCATGAGTTGTTGGAGCTTCAATTATGAGATGGGAAGAAAGAAGAATTTCTTCCTCGTGATTTGCAGCCTATAGGTGAACCTAGGAAGAGCAAAAATGATCTCCGGAGAAAGAAACTTTGCTTTGTATGCAAAGAAGCTTGGGAAATCCATAGGTGTCAAGATCAAGGCAGGAGCAAATTGTGGAGATGTCTCCTATGGTAAAAATAGGAGAAATGATGGAAACAATAGAAAAATTAGAATCACAAAAGGACATTAAAGACATTCCAACAATAGAAGAAGAATGTCTAATAGAAGATGTCATGTCCCCTTCTAGTTGACATCTCTTAGAGTACAGGATTAGCCTATTATGCAACCCTCGTAGGCTGATAGGGTGGATAGAGGGTCTTGATGGAGCTTGGCTCAGCTTCAATTGTTAGTATTTGATCAGTTGGCTTTCGTTCGGGCTCATTCGGACACTTCTAGCCTGAGTTGCTATTTTTAGCAGTATTTGGCACTCAGTGAGGGACCCCTGCTATTTTTAGCAGTATGGATTGATCACGTGCAGAATCACTTCCTTATTCGTCAGCTTCAGACGGCTTCTGCATCGGGTGAATATTGAGAGAGATATTAATATTTAATTGATTTAATTAAATATTAATTATTGGAGCTTATAATATAAAGTTATAATATTTCAAATATTATAACTTAAGTGATTTTGGCTGAAGGGGTCGCCCAACAGGGGAAGGGGCCATTTGTGATTATATTTTATAATTAAAAATTGCACCGGAGACTATTGAAATATTAAAATCAAAAGTTCGAATTATTTTAATGATCCCTATTATTAAGGAAATCGCACTTTTCAGAGTGTATAAGGTTTTGCTTTGAAATTCGAGCTCATTATGTCATTGATTATTGAAAATTGATTAAGTCTTCGTCCAGAGCACGGAAGCCTAGGGTTTCAGTCTCAGAGCATTGGGGAACGAGCCATCTCCAGTGAAAGCAATTCAGAGGTTGTGAAATATCTTCCGATCTATTGCCAGGCAAGAGATTTCTTCATTCAGAAGAAATTACAGAGCTTCACAGTTGATTCAAACTTCAGGGTTTTGGTTAGCAATTCATCCAGAGGAGTTTTCTACAGTAGGGCGCTTATATCACTCAGATCTGGAGATTCCTAGAAGAGCCGTACTTTCTTATTTATTGCTGCTGCTACAGTCGTACCATTTGCAGCAGGGCCGTACCTTTGAAGAAAGCCGTACTTCTTTTTATTGAGTAAATCGCCATATAGTTTGCCAGTCTGACTTCACATCTTGACGCGCCTACCTCTCTGGCATCATTAGCAGACATCTGCAGGAGGAGAAAGTGCATAATCCTTTCAGCCGTACATTTTCTTGAAGAACATTTGCTGCTGCAAAAACCAGGTTCTTTCATAAAATATCATTGCCTTTTTGATTGCATGTAATTGGATCTTTATTGTAATCATCTCAGAAGATTAATAAATAGTCTGGCATCCTTATTCTCAATAGATTCCATAGTTTTCAGAGTTAAAAGATTTTATTTGAATTTATTATCTATTTCTTGTAAAATCGCATTATTGCATTTATACTTAAAAACCACAAAAACCCAAAAAATACACAAAACTCTCAAAAAAACAGTCAGATACAGAAAACGGGGAAAAAAGGGTTTCTACAGTGGTATCAGAGCTAAATCCTGCCATCCTGAGGGTTTAGCGGTCTTATGCAGCCACAACAGATTGGGTCTCACAGGTATTACACACGCAGGCGAGCCTTGATTGACAGGCAACAGGGTTCGATCCAGCAGTCGGAAAACATGGCTGATAGAACAGATATTCCTAAAACAGAGATTCCTCATAATCCCAGAGATCAGGACGATGCAGAGGTTTTAGACACTCTCAGAGACTTACGAGCAGGTCAACGGCAGTCCAACGATGTGCTACAGCAGTTGACAGTAGCCATCCAGAGGTTGGGTACACAGAGGAGACCGTCACCTCAGCGTGAGGATAACAGGAGTGATGCAGGATCTCGAAGAGCACCCAGGACTGTTTCACGGACAACAGATAGGCCCACTAGGCCTACTTTTGCGAGACAGGAGCCCGATGAGGCTATTGCAGGTGAGGAGCACGAGGAGTTGTTTGCAGATACACTTATGGCAACGAACGAGGAGTGGGAGTTAGTACCACCTGATGTCAGAGAGAGGATTTCCTTTGACAAATTTGTTACACAGAGGAGAGAACATCACAGAGGTCGACAGGATTGGAGACCTAGATATCAGAACAATGATCTGAAACATGCTACAAACAGGCTCAATCTAGCGATGTTCGATGGTAGTGGTAAGGTCACAGCTCAGGCCTGGATCAGTAAGCTAGACACATTCCTCACATTACGTCCGATGGCTGAGAGAGATGCTATCAGGTATGCGACATTACATTTGGAGGGAGTAGCTTACGACTGGTGGCACCACGGGATGGTGACACTCCAGCATGATCGGATCACCTCATATCAGGAGTTTGTTGACAGGTTGGTGGAGCGGTTTGACAGGAAGGATCCAGAATCCTATTTTAGAGACTTGGCTCAGTTGAGACAGAGTGGTAGTTTGGAGTCGTATATTGGTGACTTCCAGAAGTTATCCGTTATGGTTCCTAACATTTCAGAGAGGCGACTAGTAGTGCTCTTCATGGAGGGACTGACAGAGCCATTGAGAGGTTGGATCAAAGCCTTTGATCCTCCTTCGTTACAGGAAGCGATGAAGAAGGCACACAACATGGAGTTGGCAGCACCATCTAGTAGATTTAACTCCAGAGGCAATTCTTCATTCAGGGATAATAAGGGCTTTAACAAAAACAGAGAGAAGTCTGATTTTAACAAAGAAAAATCAGATTTTAAGAATGATTCAAAGGGTAAATCAGCAGCACCACCTTTGGATCGAGAGGCCCTTAATGATCTACGCAGGAAGAAGCTTTGCTTCTACTGCAAAGGTCCCTATGACGCCAATCACGATTGTCCTTTGAGGCCTAAGGGCAAGGCAAATCGAGTGATGTGGGCGTATTATGAGGATTCGGAGTCAAAGAATTCCGAACAGCAGGAGAGTTCTGAAGAGTCAGAGTCAGAGGCTTCAGAGCCTAAGGCAGAGGCAGAGTCAGAACTTCAGATACAGGAGGCACGCCTATCTAGCATTCAGCAGGAGGGTTCATTCAGGATTCATGGAGTGTTGGCAGGACAGAGGGTCATTACCCTTCTTGATACAGGAGCCACACACAATTTCATCGATGCTAGATTTGTTGAGAAACGCGGACTCATCACGGAGGAGTTCGAAGGCATTAGGGTTAAGGTGGCCGATGGTTACACTCTTAGGTGTGAACGTATGATTAAGGATCTCCCTTTACGCTTGAACAATTATGAGTTCAAGGCTGATTACTATGTAGTTAACATGGGAGATATTGATTTGGTCTTGGGCATGAAGTGGCTTCATTCACTTGAGGAAGTCACTCTTCGTCTCAAGGACATGGAGATCCGTTTTGATGTGGATGGGAAGACACATATTCTTAAGGCGATACGGGACAGCAACATCAAAACAATTTCTTTTCGTCGGATGGAGAGGCTCATGCGACACGACATGGTAGAGTGGGCTGCCGAGTGCACTTTGCACCTATACAGGAGGGACAGCAAAAGACTGAATATCATCCTGACATACAGCAGTTGAGAATCAAGCATGATAAGGTATTCAGTGATATTCCACCAGGGAGACCTCCAGACAAGGGCAATGAGCATATTATTGAGCTCGAGGAGGGCGCTAAGCCCGTTATGATTACGCCCTATAGACATCCCAAGCGGCTGAAAGATGAGATCGAGAAAACGATCAAGGAGTTACTTGCTATGGGTCACATTCGACCTAGCAAATCACCATTCGCTTCTTCAGTTGTTTTGGTAAAGAAGAAGGATGGCACCTTACGCATGTGCATTGACTACAGAGTCCTGAATAAGAGGACTATCAAAAACAGGTATCCAATACCTCGTATAGACGAGCTTATTGATGAGCTCCATGGTGCATGCTACTTCACGAAAATTGATTTAAGATCAGGATATCATCAGATTAGGGTTCGTGAGCAGGACATCGAGAAGACTGCCATTCGTTGTCATTGTGGGAACTTCGAGTTTGTGGTGATGCCATTTGGGCTCACTAATGCGCCAGCTACATTTCAGTCCACTATGAACCGGGTTTTTCATTCACTGCTGAGGAGATTTGTATTGGTCTTCTTCGATGATATTCTTATTTACAGCAAGACTTGGCAGGAGCATTTGGCTCACCTGGAGACCGTGTTGAGTATTCTGGAGAGGGAGTCCTTGTACGCCAAGGAATCCAAATGTGATTTGGGGATGACCGAATTGTTATATTTAGGTCACATTATCAGTGGAGAGGGAGTGCGGATGGATCCTGAAAAGATCCATGCTATTATTGACTGGCCTACACCGGCAAACCTGACACAGTTGAGAGGGTTTCTAGGTTTGTGTGGGTTCTATCGCAGATTCGTGAATGGTTATTCACGACATGCAGCCCCTATGACAGATTTACTGAAGAAGGGTGCATTTATTTGGACTCCTGAGGCACAGGAGTGTTTTATGAGATTTAAGGAGTTGATGACTACATGCCCTGTGTTGGCACTACCTGACTTTTCGAAGCCTTTCGAGCTTCAGTGCGATGCATCAGGTGAGGGCATTGGTGCGGTGCTTATGCAGGACAAGCACCCTATTGTATATGAGAGCCGTAAACTCAGAGGGCCAGAGAGACTCTACAGCATTTATGATAAGGAGATGCTCGCTATAATGCATGCCTTAGCAAAATTTAGACAATATCTTGTTGGCAGCAAATTTTGCATCAAAACTGATCACAACAGTTTGAGACACTTCCTAGGGCAGCGAGATCTCAATGATCGTCAGCAGAAGTGGGTGAGCAAATTGCAGGCATATGACTTTGATATCTCGTATATCAAAGGTACACAGAATGTAGTAGCTGATGCTCTTTCACGCAGGCCATATTTGAGCTCTATGGTTCACATTTAAGAGGATTGGAGGCATATGATTGTGGCAGAGTATGCCAAGGATACTTGGGCCTCCAGCATTGTTGAGGGATCGACAATTGATACCAGGTACACGCTTGTAAATGACTTGATCATTTACAAGAACAGGATTTATTTGGTCCCAGGTTCAGAGGTGAAGAACATTGTCATGCGAGCCTTTCATGACGTGCCTACAGCAGGACATCCCGGGTATTTCAAAACTTACAGACAGATACGGGAGAGATTCACATGGAAAGGACTTAAGGCAGATGTTCTTCAATACGTGCGTGAGTGCCCTGTTTGTTAGCAGAACAAGCAGGAGAACACGTACCCGGCAGGTTTATTGCAGCCACTTCCGATTCCTGACAGGAAGTGGGAATGCCTGTCGATGGACTTCATTACGGGCTTGCCTAAAGCCCAAGGACGAGATTGCATATATGTAGTTGTGGATCGGTTAACGAAGTATGCCCACTTCTTTCCGATTACCACTACCTACACAGCTACACAGGTAGCAGAGGTCTTCTTTCGTGAGGTATTCAGACTACATGGATTGCCTCGGAGCATTGTGAGCGACAGGGATAGTCGGTTCTTGAGTCACTTATGGCAAGAGGTGTTTAGACTCTGTGGGACCGAGCTTACTCCGAGCACCAGTTACCACCCGCAAACTGATGGGCAGATGGAGATAGTGAATAAGTGGGTGGAAGGGTACCTCAGGAATTATATTGCAGGGCAGCAGAAGGCGTGGGTCAAATGGATTCATTTGTGTGAGTATTGTTACAACACGACATTCCATATGACCATTCAGATGTCACCTTTCATGGCGTTGTACGGTTATGAGGCGCCGGAGTTTTCTGGATTTGCTACTGAGTGACAAAGTAGAGTGCCGAGTGCTGGAGACTTGTTGCAGGAGAGTCAGGATACTATGAGGGCTCTCAAGGAAAATATCGCCAAGGCACAAAATCAGCAAAAGCAGTATGCAGGATCAGAAGAGAACAGAGAGGCATTTTGAGGTGGGTGACATGGTTTATCTTATGCTGCAGCCCTACCGTCAATCCACTCTTAGGAAGAGTGGGTCAGAGAAGCTTAAGCCACGGTATTACTCCTTTCGTGATCCCGGAGGCGAGTTGGAGAGGTGGCTTATGAGCTTAAGCTTCCTACAGAGCAGGGTACACAATGTTTTTCATGTATCACGCCTCTCTGGTTTTGGGACACCGTGGTGGTACCTTCTGCAGCTTTTACCTCCCTTAGATGATGAGGGAAAGTTGATTTTAGTACCCGAAGTCTATCCCGAGTACGTGAGAGCCATTAGCCATGTAGGAGGACTATCGTGAATATTTAGTGAAATGGAGAGATTTAGGCCTGAGGATGCTACATGGGAGAGAGAGGATATTCAGCAAAGATCCTGAGTTGGAGATGCTTGAGGACAAGCAATTTCTGTGAGGGGCTGACCGCCATGTCCCTTCTAGTGGACATCTCTCAGAGTACGTGATTAGCCTATTATGCGACCCTCGTAGGCTGATAGGGTGGATAGAGGGTCTTGATGGAGCTTGGCTCAACTTCAGTTGTCAGTATTTGATCAGTTGGCTTTCGTTCGGGCTCATTCAGACACTTCTAGCCTGAGTTGCTATTTTTAGCAGTATTTGGCACTCAGCGAGGGACCCCTGCTATTTTTAGTAGTATGGATTGATCACGCGCAAAATCACTTCCTTATTTGTCAGCTTCAGACGGCTTGTGCATCGGGTGAATATTGAGAGAGATAAATATTTAATTGATTTAATTAAATATTAATTATTGGAGCTTATAATATAAAGTTATAATATTTCAAATATTATAACTTAAGTGATTTTGGCTGAAGGGGTCGCCCAACAGGGGAAGGGGCCATTTGTGATTATATTTTATAATTAAAAATTGCACCGGAGACTATTGAAATATTAAAATCAAAAGTTCGAATTATTTTAATGATCCCTATTATTAAGGAAATCGCACTTTTCAAAGTGTATAAGGTTTTGCTTTGAAATTCGAGCTCATTATGTCATTGATTATTGAAAATTGATTAAGTCTTCGTCCAGAGCAAGGAAGCCTAGGGTTTTAGTCTCAGAGTATTGGGGAACGAGCCATCTCCAGTGAAAGCAATTCAGAGGTTGTGAAATATCTTCCGATCTATTGCCAGGCAAGAGATTTCTTCATTCAGAAGAAATTACAGAGCTTCACAGTTGATTCAAACTTCAGGGTTTTGGTTAGCAATTCATCCAGAGGAGTTTTCTACAGTAGGGCGCTTATATCACTCAGATCTGGAGATTCCTAGAAGAGCCGTACTTTCTTATTTATTGCTGCTGCTACAGCCGTACCATTTGCAGCAGGGCCGTACCTTTGAAGAAAGCCGTACTTCTTTTTATTGAGTAAATCGCCATATAGTTTGCCAGTCTGACTTCACATCTTGACGCGCCTACCTCTCTGGCATCATTAGCAGACATCTGCAGAAGGAGAAAGTGCATAATCCTTTCAGCCGTACATTTTCTTGAAGAACATTTGCTGCTGCAAAAACCAGGTTCTTTCATAAAATATCATTGCCTTTTTGATTGCATGTAATTGGATCTTTATTGTAATCATCTCAGAAGATTAATAAATAGTCAGGCATCCTTATTCTCAATAGATTCCATAGTTTTCAGAGTTAAAAGATTTTATTTGAATTTATTATCTATTTCTTGTAAAATCGCATTATTGCATTTATACTCAAAAACCACAAAAAACCAAAAAATACACAAAACTCTCAAAAAAACAGTCAGATACAGAAAACGGGGAAACAAGGGTTTCTACAGAAGAGGGACATCCCATAAATGCATGCAAAGTTGGTTTGAGTATTGAAAATGTCAAATCCGGTCATAAGGTACAAGAAAATGCTTTATTTCTAAAGGCATGCGTGACCGAGGTCCAAAATAATTTCATTGAAGGATTTGTAGTTGAAAAGGAGGGGAGTCTCAGAGCAGCAACTTTGGCTACAAATTCAGATCAATCTGTATCATTGCATGAGTCTGGCATTCAGGAGAAAGGAAAAGAAGTCATCACATCACAAGAAAACATAGTTAATGTTGTGAGGACCTTGGAAATGTGTGATGAATGGCTAACAAGGGCAAAGGAAGCCAAGTTGTTGGTTGCCCGAGCAAAACAACACCTACAGAAAATTAAAGGAGTTGCTCACATGGACCAAGAAAACCAAGTAAAGAAAGAAATGGTGATGACATCAACAGAAGAAGGTAAACTTTTAGACCTTCCTCATGACAACTTTGAATATGAAAAGAATGTTTCAAAATTGAGAGGATTATGAGGTGGACTTTTGGAATGGTCATGTAGAGAAGTATGTTTTTGAAAAGAGTCTCTAAATATACTAATATTGATTGTCAACAGACTGAAAATTGTAGACCAACAACTTATGATAAGCAGTTTGGCAATGCTTTTGGTAACTACTCATGGAATGGCAATTATGGTAGGATTGAAGGAATCTCACACCTCATTCACCGAAATTACAAAGCTATTGTCAACCTCAACTTCATTCCTAAGGGAATAAATTTAAATCCTATTATGCCTATCTTAGCCAAGGTTTCTGATCAAGCGCTTAAAGGAGGAGCAACAAAGAACATTAATTTTCAAGAGCTAGCAATAGATTTGGCAAGGTTGTTGTCAGGGGCACAAACTCAAGTGATGCATGCTCATGATGAGTTATCCTTGCATAGTTCACCTTTTGTGTTGAAGTTTGATACATTTCTTGGTCCAACAAACACAGATCGTGACAATCACAGGATATGGGATCTAGGTGAAGTTCACCCATGGGAGTTCGTAATGAATTATTTTGAGTATCATGCTTATATGTTAATCTCTTTGATGCCCACGATCATGTTTGATAGTGGGGTTGCAAGTAACGTTTGCATTGACACACTCTAGTATGAGATGTTCTATTTTACAGAGGAATTCAGCTCTTGAAAGTATTGCAATATGGTTCATCAGGATAGCGATTATGATAGACAATAGGAAGTGAAAACAAAGAGTTGGCACCCAAAATTTCCAAGTGCCATCAAAGTAGTGCAGCGGAAGTATGGCGATTTTTGCAAGTTCATTTGGGATCTAGGTATTTTCCCATGGCACTCAGGTACGGATTGCTTGAGGACAAGCAATCTCTACAAAGGGAGGAATGTAATGTCCCCAATTTCTGTCCACATGATATTTAATTAATTTAATTAATTAAATGTTATTTTTTCCTGAATTAATAATTGGGTCATTAATATTTAATTAATTATTTATTTATTAAAGTGACTAAATTGAAAATAATAAATATTATAATGTCACTTTATTAAATAAAAAGGAATCTTCTAGAAGTTGAGCTAACCCTTTAAAAGGAGATGATGGAAAATCATTTGGCATCGTGTGCAATTATTATTTTTTGGAGATTGTCCAAAATTTGGAGTCCTTAGCTTACATGAGGCTTAAGGACAAAAACTCTCAAATTCAAAGATCAGAGGTTTGGACGAAAACCCAAATCCTCTTACTGTACCCAAAATATTTTTTTGCTTCAATAAGACATTTTTCTTAAAATGATCTAAATCATGTAAAATTGTTGTCAAAAGTATGTTTTAGGTCAAACAAAACATAGGCTTTTTGTGGGTTTATGTCAAGGAAGTTGCTTGCAAATTTCTGAAAATTTGAAAATTAGGGTTTCAAACCCTTGTTTTTAGAAAAACCCCTAAAATAGGACCTTTCCAGAATTAGTTGAAAATGATTTTGATAAGATAAATTGACTTCACGATCACATTGGTCAAGTCAAAATCACCAAAAAGCTTATTTTACTTTGGTGGGTCTATTTTCATTTTTCAGGAAGAAAGCTAGGACCTACATAGCCATTAATGGCAGAATGGCCAGTACCAGGTGGTGAAATCTAAGCCTCAAAAGCTTCAACAAAGAATCCATGGCAAAAATGCTCGAAAAGATGCTCTGTGACGGAGGGGATTTTCAAAAGTGAAAAACGCTGAAAATTAACTAAGTTTGGAAAATGCACGCCTTGCTACTAGAAGGAGGCTATGCAGTCAAATGCCTTAATCATTTTTCTAACACCCGTACACATAGCATGGTGAAGGTGATTGCTAAGATGCACGCGTCCACGTCATCAACGACAATGCTCAAACCAGTCAAGCTACACGACAAACATGAAGCGCGAAGAGATGAAGATTTTCAAAGAAAATGATGAAACCACAGCTAAAAGTGCCCCTGCTTGCTAGGCGTTCCCATGAAATTAAAGGGTCAAAGGCAATCATCAACTTTTAACAAGGCAGTCATTCGGCACATCGTCAAGCAATATCACTTGATTCATCGATCATCGACAAACGGAAGTGGAGACAGGAGATGTTGAAGGCATGTATCATCAAAGAACTACAGTCAACCAAGGAAAAAGCACCCTTGTTGGCAAAGGGCGCCCTTCATTTTGAGTCACCTAATTAACTTTTCAACAACTGCTTTCTTCAAGGCATCTACTTAGCATCCTTTTAGCTCCACAACCAATCCAATTGCACGTTCACAGGACCTGTCAAGCATTCATAGACGAAGATCAAGCAAAAAACACCAAAGGTGAAGGCGAGATGAAGAACACAAAATATTGGCCAAGTGTTAAGGAAACTGCACCTTCCTAGAAATAGGTGCCCAGTTTTTTGGGCAATCAAATGCAGTTTGTAAACTCAGTGACCTCCAAGAGGACCTTCTCCGTTTTGATCAATCTCAACAATGACACCGTCAGCGATGACAACAGACAAATCAAACATTTGACGACAGAGATCAAACTGGGGCAATTCGTGGAAGATTACAAAGTAAAAAGTACGTCACAAAAGGTCAAAGGCGTCCCTGTAGGCCAGAGGCACCCATGCTTTTGAGGCACTTGAAACAACTTTCACAACTTGCGAAGCCAGTCATCCTTTCCAAGACTGAATTGGTTATCCATCCCATGTTTCAACAAGATCACCGGAATCATCAGTCATGGGTGATCTCAGATCGAAGCACAGAGGGTTAAACTAGAGGAATTGAAGAACACTCAATATATTGACTAAGTTTGGTAAAAAATGCACCTTCTTGGAAAAAGGAGCCCAACAGGCAGAGGCATCAAACTCAAGTTTTGAGCCTTGCAGCTCCCAAGCACACTTCATCAGAGTTGTTTCATCTCAGCAGTGGATTTGTCAACAACACTTCAAGATCAATTGAGCAACCGGAATCAGAGATCGAACAGAGGCATTTCATCACAGAAAAATAATGAAAAAGTGTTCAAATCTTCAAAGGGATGCCTAAATTCAAAGTGAGACTCAGTTGACAGAAGTTGTCTATTTAGAAAGCCTTTTCATGTCTAAAACGTCCCCAAATTGGTGGAAATCAGTGCTTTGAACTCTAGATCAGGTAGATGAACTCCTCAATCATGTGTTGGCACCCAAACTTGATTGCTTCAACATCAAATGATATTTATCAAGCCTAGGCGCCATTATTCATCATTTGTCTTTGCAGGTTGAAGCTCAAGAACAAGCATTTTTCTCTCCAAGGTGTCTTTTGAAGATTTGACAAGGGTTTTCATTGTTCTTCATATTTTTGAAGATCAGTTGCATAGAGGAACAATTTATCAAAGGTTGTAGCTTCAGGCATAATTTTCTTGAAGATCCAGAGAGGCAATTGATAACTTCAAACTTCTTCTTGTCTTTTTCCTCTATTCTTGTCTTAGATCTTCTTGCATGTCCAAATAAACGAAGGTTATTCACAGATCTGAGCTTCTGGGTATGATCAGCACAACTTTTTCAATAAAACCCATGTGTTAGATTTTTCCAGAAACAATAACCTTGCTGCCCCTATTTTTAGGGTTTTTCGAAAAAAGTCACACTTTTGAAAATCAAACAAAATGGGTTTGTTCAACATTGAAGCACCTACAATACCTAGATGTCAAATTCTTTCAGAAAAAATACTTCTCGGTAGGGGCTATTTTTAAGGGTTTTCAGAAAAGTTGCTTGAACAATATCGTGTAATGTCCCCTTCTTAGCAATGATCAATGCAGTTGGCCGTTAGCCTATCCCAGAAGCTTGTAGGTTAGTCGGAAGCAGAAATTAGGGTTTCCTATCATCTAGGAGGATGTTTCAGCATTTTTCAACGGCTTGCATTTGGAGTTTTGGTTTTTGGATTGCGGATTCTTTCTGGGTTTTCGGAGAGCTTCACAATGATATGACTTGCAAGGTGTTTGGGCAACTTTTTAGAATTTACTATTTTTGGTAAATTCTATTTTTAGCAATGTTTCAGTCGGCAGCAGCACAAAGAGCTTTCCACTTCAAGTAGTGCAGTGAGTATTTTTGGTTTTGGCTTGGAGGTGCAATTTTTGGGAGAAATTAATTATTTAAGTTAAAAAGGTTATATTTTTACTTTAGAGCCCCCCTTGGCCTAGAGACATAACTTCATGTTTTAAAAAAAGGGGACTTGAGGGTGGACGCCTCATCTGGAGGCTAATTAAATATTTTTAAAGTTTGAATATTTCCTTGGGAGTTTGGACGCCACTTTTGAGGAAGATGTTATTTTTATTAATAAATCTTATTTCTCCTTGAGTGGGACGCCACCATGAAGGAGGGAAATAAAATCAATTCAAATTCAAATAACCTCTAGGATTTGGGTGCACTTTCTAGAAGCTGCTGGAGAATCATGTCAAAGTCTATAAAAGGACGCACTTGTTCTTTCATTTCTCATCCATGAAGAAATTATAATGAAATGCTGCCGAAATGGTGATTGCTTTGCTTTGACGAATGCATACCTCCTAGCTTGGACTTGGTTTCTTGCTTGAAAGATAGCAATGAGCTAAGTTAGAGGCTGTTTTTTACACTAAAGAGCAGATTGAGCTTATTGTAATGGAGTCTTTTGATGTTTTCTGATGTCTTTCGGTGTGTTTTGTCAGTTTACAGGTTGCTAGTTTGGGTGTGGCTGAAGTAGGTTTTTACTCATAGCTCACTTGGCGATTTTTGTTTGGTTTTGGGTAGTTGATAAATCAATTCCTTGGCTCAGGGCACCCCTTTGTGTAAGTTTTTGGAATTTATTGTGGAGTCATTGATTTTATCTTGCAGGTCGTCCCTTTTCCAAGGCGCACTTTTGCCTAGGAAGTCTTGGAAAGCTTTAGAAAAATAAATATCTTCAGTTTGTTGCAGCTTCACAATCTTAGCTTGGTCGCCACCTCTCTAGGAGTCACTTGCATTTTGTTTCACGTCATTTGGAGTGGTTTTGTGTGAGCTATGAGCATTTTAGTGAATTCATTAGTTGTTGGTCTGTAGTTTTCAGTTTGCTGGTCTGATATTTCAGTTTATAGAAGTTGGAGTTTTGGGGGTGGGTTTGCATATTTAGTGAGTCTTTGAAGGTTGGAGATCAAATAATGATATTGCGGCTTCTTGGACAGCTTAAACATTGGCTTCTTGCAGGATTGATTCTAATTGTAAAGCTGTTTCAGTAGTATTGATCAGCTCATATTTTCATTTTGCTAGTTTCTATTGTATTCCCACTTTTAGTGGAAGAGGCTGCCCTCGCTGCCTTGTTTACTTTTGTTCAAGCATTATCATTCCCACCATTGGTGGAAGAGACAGGCCTCGCCGTCTTGCATATTGTACTGGGGTCGGCTTGCCGCCCTTCTTTACTTTCAGTATTTGCATTATAATTCCCACCATTCATGGAGTAACCCTCCTAGAGGAGCCAGAATGACAGGGCACACAAGGGGAAGAAAATAGATTGCTGATACAAATCAGCAAGAGGTACATTTCGAGACAGCCACAAACATAATTGAGTTAGTCATGGAAACAGTTGCGATTGAGCCAGTGATTGAGACAATCACAGCTAAGATGGAGCCAATGAAGGAAGCAATTGCAGCTAATGCAGTACCAGAGGTGGAAGCAGAGCCTCCCACTTCACCACCACCGCAATAGTCACCAGTCCCCATTGACTTGGATTCAACACCACGCGACATTGCAACACAATCTCCTTCGCTAGGGATTCAAGGGCCTAACATTCCTCCTTCCAACGAGGCTAGTAAAGATTCATTTTGGCTTGAGAGTCTCTTAGGAAGGAAGAGAGAAAGACCATCCTACTAGCTAGACTTCATAGAATTTGACCATGTCCCTCAAAAGATGCCAATAAAGAAGATGAAGAAGTAGGTCCATGTAGGAAAGAATGCTGACAATGAAATTGTCATAGAGACAACTATGCCCCCTGAAGACAGGAATGCACATAAGGTAGAGTTTGATGACTTCACCTTGTTGAAGGTCAACCTCGGTAAGACCACTCGTTAGGTGGAGGCAGATCTCCTTCAAGTTGCATCAGTAAGTGTCAAAGAAAGAATGTCAAAGGACGACAAAGACAAAGCAGACTTAAAGGCTAAAAACCAACAGCTGAGATTATATATATCTAGATTGATGCACGGTACACCAAATATCTCTGCCTTGCCTCGAGAGATGCGAGACCTCCCTGCGGAGCAAAATCATCACCAGCTAATCTTATATGGAAAACACTTGAGGAATCAAGTGGAAGAATTTGTCATCAGAAGATGGTGTATACTTGCAGAGTTGTACTAGTTAAGATACAGAACCCATGACCTTCGCGCGGAGATTCAGTAATCAGAGCAAAAGGCAGCAGAGAAGAGGCCTGGGGATGAGATCACTGTCTCAGACTTGCAAATGGCATACCAATCAGTTACTACAGAGAAGAACAAACAACATCATTTTGCTTGGAAAGAACAACTTGCATATAAAGTGAAAGCATATGACACCAACTTTGTAGAATTGATTGAGTATCGACAGGTTGTAGAAGGTGTTATGAACTCCGTCAGAACGTTGATAAAATCTATACCTTGCCTTTACCAGCACGAGGGAGGTGCATACATCGAGCTAGCTGAGGTGCAAACACAGTTCCAAGATCTCATCTATGGCAGTTTTTGCGGTGACCCTACTGGTTGCGAGTTGAGTAAGATTGCAGTCTTGTCAACAAAGCTGGATGACGCAACTGCAAAGAGTATTGAATATCAACAGCAGATTGGAAGTGGTGAAGAGATGCTGAGGCGACACGTCATCATCCTACGAAGCATTGATTGTCCAGAGGCAGAAGTCAACGATTGACTAGAGTAATTGTTGACTAGAGGTGATGAGGTGTAAAACACCCAATTAGGACGTCCTACCCTTCCAAAATAGCATTTATGACAAATAGGAGTTAACTTGACGCCTCTTTCCAAGTTAACTCACTGTCCCACTGATCATGCATGTCTATCTCCACTAATTGTGGATCTCTATTTTGGAGGCATTTTGTATATTGGAGTTCACTTTTAGTTTAGTTTCAGTTAACTGAAGTAGATTTCCAGTTAACTGTTAGGTTACCTACTTTTAGACATAGGAATAAATCTTGCAAATTGGCAAGAACTAATTGTTAACTCAAGGAGATTTTAGGGTTGCCTACTCCTTTGAGCTTCTATAAATAAGAGCCTTTGCTCATTATTTTGTAACCTTTATTTACTACACAAAATTGTTGCACTGTTGTACGGAAAAGCTTGCAAGTCAATATCTGTTCACTCTTGGATGAGAGTTATTTGGTTTGATCGCAATTGTGTATGATTTTGTACCTTTGCTGTCCCAAATCTTTGTAAAGCGTTGAGTGAGTTTGAAGAAATAAATCAAAAGGCACATGCAATTTGATCCAAAGTTTCAAGATCTATCAACGTCTGTTTTTATAATCTATTGTTTCAATTTTCCCCTTGGACAGGAGTCCCTCCTCCTAGGGAATTTGGAGACTAATGGTTATTGTTTGATGTTGTCTTATGATCTAGATTTCGGCCTAAACCTTGGACAAGTGTCATCACCTCCTCGGGAATCTTGATATCAAGATCATCATTCTTTGTTGTTTCTGGTAAGTTGCATCCCAGCCTACACCTCGAACAGGGGTTCCTCCTCCTTGGCAATCCTGAGATTCAGCTTACTGTACGAGTGTTTGGTTGCATAAGACCTTATTCCAACGTAGATCTGAAAGTTTAGAGCCTTCAGACGCATTTTGAGAGACAGTCGGCCCAAGTGATCCAACCATCCCATTCCTACTCCTATATTCTCTTGCTATGTTTATCTAGAGGAGATAGGATAGATTAAAAGTTAGCCTGGTTGTAGTTAAGATTTGCAGAAACCGGAGAAAACGTTATCTGCAACGCATTGTGTTTATGCACCCTTATGTCCTGCTGCTAACTAAAAAAGATGGGAACATTAGTCCATTTTACTTTTACGCAAACATCAACAAAAAGAGGGAGTTGCCCCTCCATAATTTGAAGAGCAGTCATTACGCACCATGCATAGTTGTCCGTTTCCAATAAGCACTCCAGAGGTGCTAATTGAAACGCCAAAAGTTTTTGGTTCCCACTATGGGGCAACGAGGCATAAAACTTCAAAGAAAAACTAATGCTTTTATGTCACGGGAATGACTATCTAGCATCCTATTGCTCCAGTTGAACAGTCAGGTCTTGCTCCAACGACTCTCCAACCAAATCTCACATTCATTGAAGGAGAGCAATCAGACATCATCAGTAGTCTGTGCGTCTTCATCTTTGAGAACAACACATCACCTGCTCAATGGAGAAACACGATTATTACTATGGACAAGGAAGAAGAAAAGGTTGATCTTGTGTAATGTCCCCTTTTTAGCGTGACCATGACTGTGGATGGTTTAGCCTATTCCTGACCCTCATAGGTGTTGACGTGGTTTTTGAGACCGCACCAACACAGAATAAAGTCTCCCAACGGATGCTCTATCCTCTCTTGAATAAAGAATTCAGCATGCTAAGATTGCGAGTAAGATCATGCTTCCAACTCCAAGGTTCCTTAAGTGCGAATAGACTCAGTTGGCTCAATCTGATACTGCTGGTATGTCAAGGGGACTTACACAATTGTTCGACAGCTGACAACAGGCAGTAGACTAAGGGCTTTCGCGTAATTCAAATGATTTGGCAGGTGAGCACAAGTTTCCTAATTCTAATTAGAAATGAACTGAATTTAAAGGGTGTAGGGCCTAAGAAGTTCTAATCTACTCTAAGGTGTGGGGCATGGCGATCAATTCTCACAAGCTTCAACCTAGCTCCGTTTTGCCTCACTTCGGACAGCTTCCGCGGAACTGGCGCAATCTTCAGAGGAGTGACTTAAGATGTTCAGATCACGATTTAGCATGAAGACACCATCACAACGACGCATGCCAACACATAAACCATAATCGAAGTTAAGCTTCACAAAGTTCCAGTTGACCACGTAAGGCGAACCCACCGTCAGCGAGCCCGCTAGTGGTATGGACGAACGAAGCCTTGTTCGAATCGAGCACCACATTCCACAATTGCTAAGTACTTGCATGAAATGAAATCTACTTTACTTTAAACTACTTCAAGATGCTACGTGAATTAGAAGGACGAAGAAGCCTCAACAACTATTCACAACAAAGAAGAATTCACCATCAATGAAAATTCTTTTATTATGAAAGCATACATGACAACTTCTTACAAAGTATCCAAAGGGAAGACTTTCCTTCCTTTTCAATCTACACTACTTTACTTTCTACTCTATCAACTTCTCTCTACTCCTCTAAGCTCTGCTTCTACTTCTAAATCTAATGAGATACAAATGAGGGGGACTCCCCCTTTTATAGTTTGCCAAGTCCAACGGACGGCTCAGATTACAATCGACTGGGTGGCCCAGATTGTGCCACCTCAGCCCTAAACAAGATTTGCCCTAAAAACCGCCACTAAGAGGAGTGGGGTAATAAATGAGCCATAATGTCCACCATCATCCTTCTAGAAGATTCCAATCTTGAAACGCGTTCACACTGTTCTCGATCTTCTTTCTTGACGTTGTTCTTCGACTTTGCTCGAACTTACATTCTTTTCTCCATCTTAAGCTTTGAAAACGTTTCTTCTTTGTTACTTGAGCCTCAACACTTAGCCATTTTCTTGCAAATTTCTCTTCCTTCATGTGAAACTCATAACTTTATCTCCTTCCGAAGGTTGTAATATCATCATGCTTCATCACTTCAAGTCATCATGCTCTGGCCTTGACATTCCTCCTGCAAAACAAGCGAGGAGAAGAGTATTAGAACACATCACAACATAAACTCAACTTACTTACCAAGTTTTGATCTCCAAGGATTTGTTGCCTTCACTAGCCGACTTTTGCCTTCCTCATGATTCCTTAGCCAAATTTTCAACCCATCTTCCTCAAGGGCGTATCATCTTTGACAATATTAACTTCAACTGTATCTTCAAGAAATTCATTTCAGCTGCTGGAGCTCTGACAACCTTGATTTTATTCATCTCTGGCTCAGGAAAATTATCTTCATGAAGAACTTGAGCAAATTCGCCTAGGCAGTTCCTTTCAATATTCATCATCCGGAGGATTTCACCTTGAAAACACATTTTCTTCATTTTGCCTTAGAAAATTTTCAAATTTCCCTTAGGAAATTCATCAACCTGGTGCCCATTTAAAATCTTCATCCCAGAATCCTCGACAAGCCGTGGAAGACCTTAAAATCCATTCCTCATCGATAATCTTCGATACCCAGAAGAAAATTTCTTTCAGAACGCGTCGAACCCATGGGTACCCAACGAACGGGTTCATTTAATTTTCTGGAATTTTGAACCTTGGAAAAAATAATTTTCAACAATTTATTTCATTTCTTCATCTCCTCTGAGAATTTTGTTGCTCTGACTTGAAATTTTTTTTAAATCCATCCTGCAATGTCAGCATCTTCATCTTCGACAAATTTTACTCATCACAGGAAATTCTTATCACCTCTCCAGACTTGGGCATTTTTCTAAGGGAGAACATTTTGTGCCTTAGAAAAAAATTTTTTTGAATCATTTAGCATTTTTGAAAAATTTTCCCTTTGAAAATTTTTATTCATCCTTCAATCCATCTTGCCAGTGGTGAGAAAAAATTCATCAACTTTTCTTAGAAAATATTTCTTGAAAGCACATCACACTTAATTTATTTTTCATCTGGCAATTTCAACGCCTAGGCATGCATTATTCATCCTTTGTATTTTATTCTCCATAAAATTTCCAACGCCTTAGCAATCATCTTCAACACCTTAGGCGCATTTGACAATTGATGAAGGATAAAACCACGCCCAGCATATTTTATTTTCCATCACCCACCACCTTACACACTTGAATTACTTTGGGCGCATTTTCTTTGTCATGGAGAATATTTTCAACGCCTAACATATATCTCACCAACCTATACTCCTTAGGCGCACATAGCACATGTAGAGGAGAATAATAACCACGCCTAGGTAAATACTTTCAACACTTAGCATTTTACTTCACACCTAACACACTTTATTCACCCTCCATCTTACTCCAACTTGAGCGCATTTCTCATACTCAGGAGAATGAAGACTTTCAACGCCCAACAAGTGACTTTTGAGCTTCCTTAATTTCGTCCTCACATGCCCTCTTTTGGGCGCATTTTACCTAGGCAGCAGGATTAAAAATGTTGACTGCTTTGACCTCTTCTCAGCTGGGCGCATTTTATATGATGTGGTGGATGAGACTTCCAATGCCCTCATGTGACTCTTGGACTTCCAGCCTTTTGTCCTCACATGCCTTGATTTGGGCGCATTTTGCCCATGTAGGAGGATGAACTCCTTTGACTTGTTGACTGCCTCTTGGGCGCAAATAGCATGGTGAGGTGGATGAGATTCTAACGCCCTTGACTACCTTTGACTTATTCTTAAACTTGGCGCATTTCAAAGGGGGTGGAGGATATCCTAACTACTTAGAATTTTTTATTTTTTTAACTTTCTCTTAAAAGTGGGCGCATTTTGCTATGGGTGCTGGACAAACTTTGTTGACTTTTATTGACTTCTTGCTTCATGGGCGCATTTTAGCCTAGGAGGTGGATTTTTACACTTAGAAAATTTTTTGAATGCTATTTGTGCTTGAGGGCGCATTTTGCCTGGGGAGCAGGATGAACACTTGCCTTAGAATTTTTTTATGTTCCTACTCCACCAACTTGGGCGCATTTTGAGGTGGCAAGAGGATGAACTCAGACTTAGAAAAATTTTGTCTGCCACTACCTTGAGCTGGGCGCATTTTGGCATGAGAGCAGGATGAACTTTTCATGCCTTAGCCATTTTTCCTTCATTTTCGCCAGTTCTTCCACGCCTTACTATTTATAGTAAGCCCTCTGAATTTTGCATCTCTGAAGTTCAGAACGACTTGAAATTTTGAACACTGCATCCTCATGACCTTGTTGTCCTGTCAACACTGCTATTTTTAGCTGACCTGCTATTTTTAGCCCATTTTTGAAGGTGATTTACTATAAATAGTAACTGCTCGTTCCTAATAGCTCCACTGCTCCGATTGACCTGAAACTTGAATGAGGCTCTCCTCACCACGTGACCTGTCTGCTGACATCAACGCATGCACCTGACTTGCTATTTTTACCCAGTTTCCAAATTGACTTACTATAAATAGTAAGTGCTCCGTTTGACTTGAAATTTCACCAGTAGATAGCCTGAAGGATACTGATCGCGGTGGTTTACACCGGTTTTCGAAAATTCTGACCTTTTATGCCTCTTTTTGGGTCTCGAAGCTGGAAACCCTAATTCACTCTGCATGCATATCAAATGATCTCTGTTTCTCTTCGTTTATGTGGCACTGCGATCAGCTCGTGATTCTGAACTGCTGGGAGGCGACTGCCGGGACACACCTGCCATAAATAGCAAGTTCCTTACTGAGTGATTATCTTCATTTGCATGTCACACCATCGCGAAGCTCTCGAAAAACCCATCAGGAATCATCCGACATGCAAAAGAAACCCTGACATGCAAACCCTAAAAATAGCCTCGGAAGACTGAATTCTGAAAGTTGTCGCCTCGTCTTGCATGTTACATCATTGCGAAGGTCTTGAAAAACCCAGAAGGAATATGCCAACATGCAAAGAAAAACCCTGCACCTGAGCCCTGAAATTTGTGCCAGAATCTGGACTGCTAAAAATAGTAAGTTGTCTGTTCTTGCTCAAATTTTGCACCAAGCAGCCTGATATGCTCTGAATGCCGTGTGACTGTCGGAATTTCAAAAATGCTGACGAATTGCCTATAATTTCACACTTACTAAAAATAGTAAGTACCTCAGAACTCGATGAAAATCTGCTGAGAGCCTACTGGAAGCACATTGACAACAATGTTAATCCCAATTTTCAATTTATCGACTTCATTCGACCTTGGACTGACCAGAAACGATGAAACCCTAATTTTCAGACTTGGCCAATTTCACGCTTAAATTCACTGACGGGCGTAACCCTCGAAAGGCAGACATCAAAAAAGAGACGGAGGGAGAGGGAGAGACAAAACCCAAGCCAAAAGACCAGAATGGAGCAAAAAATTAGGGGTCCCCATCTTGAATGGGGCGATGTGTGAAAAAGGTCACAACAATAGGCTAGAGCAGATGGTTAGAGGATCTTATTTGGCAGTATTCGATATGGCTTCGCCTCCAGTGATCAGTGAGAGTTCAGGTCTGACCTTCATTGGACTCAGTTTGGCACACTTACTATTTATAGTAAGTGACTATTTCAGGATAGTCAGGGTTTCTATCTATAGCAGGGCACCTGAACAGGCTTCATTTGCAGTGTCAATCCTTTACACCATTGGTTTGATCAAATAATGAGGGATTTACTATTTATAGTAAATCAGTGGTTGATAGAGAGGGTCCCTTACTACTTTTAGTAAGGCAGTTGGATGCGCAGTGGATGCAGTGGTTAACTCCTTGGTTTAGACGAAATCGAGAAATAATGAGTATTTATGGAGTTATGTTATTTTAATTATTAATAAAATAATACTTTATTAATAATTAAATATAAAGTGCAATTATAATGTGCAATGGGGCCATGACCCTCATTTAAGTGATTTTTAAAGTGACTAAGGAATAATTAAAATATTTAAATGTTATTATAAAGTTATAATGTAACTTTATAATAATAAAGTCATTTTAATTTTATAAAGTGCTTTAAGTGAAAAAATTAAAGTGGAAAATATATCTTTTATCCCACATTGGCAAGGAAAGTGTTTGAGCTCTCACAAGAAAAGAATAAAAGGAACTTAAGAACTCATTCTTTTCCATCCAGGAATTGCTATTTGAATTGAAGACTTTTGGTGGTGGAGAAGCCAGCTAGGGTTTCAGCCATTGGAAAACCTTTGGGGACGAAAACCCTCATTGGTTGAGCAATTTTGAGGTTGTGAGATATCAGCTGAATGATTGCCAATTGTGGGCTTTACTTCAGAAGTCCAATCTTGTACTTATTGTGAACTTAATGGCCTTGGGCCAAATTTGGTGAAAGAGATTACATATCAGCTTATTGAAGCACTTAGAAGAATTCAATATTGTCTTGAAGCTGCATATTACATTCTTGGAAGCAATGAATGAAGGCATTGCTGTTAGCATGTTACAGTCATAATGCATCAGTTAGAAACCCCCACGATTTCACTCATACCAAGCTATGGAGGCATCGATTTTTCATGGGCATTTGAGCGCTTCACTCCTTGATGCATGGCAATGAATTTTGGAGTGATTGGGAATCATTAAGGGCCACATTAATTTATTATTGAAGATTCAGGTCAAAAAAGGGGCGGATGGTAAAGAGAGTCGACTTGGGGCTGCAAAGGCTTACATTGCTTGGATATTGCTTGATTCATCATCTCCAAGCAAGTAGGAGTACAACACATGTCTTGAAAAGTTTACAAATTAAGCCTATGTTATAACAATGTTTAAAATTTGTCTCCTCCTCAGTTGAAAAGTTGTTGATGCAGGTTGTTGATGTGGAGGGTGTGCTTTGTCTTTTTCTCTATTTATGCCTTATGTCTTGAAATTTTGAAAACACGTGAAGATGAAGTAAAAGGTATATTTGGTTAATTGTACAATCATCTTCTTCAGTATGATGCCTTTTGGAAGGCGAGAGGACCTTTTTCAACATGCGGAATATTCAATTTTGAAAAGGAACAACTGTCTCCCTCAGTGTGCACTTTCCCAGGGACGTGGAGAACATTCTTCAAGGGCTTGATGGTGACTATTTTGAGATATTCCCTCATAATTGGTTGAGGTTTTACTTTTGTAACTATATGTCAAATGAAAATGTGACATGTGTACATGGCCAGATGCTTGTTGCTCCCTTATTTTATAAAATGGGATTTCACAGCCATTTGAGCAGGTTGTTGATTGATTTCTCAGAGAAATTTTGTAATTGAAGGCACAAAGAATAGAAGTCGAGTCTTTATTTAGGGTATTGAGTCTTTATTTTCTGCAAATTTTAATGTTGTATAACAATACTAGCATTTGAATAGAAGAATGGCATAGTTCTGAAGCCAGTTCTCTCCTATTGTACTCTTTGCATGAATTATCAATGAAATTTGATCAAGGATCCTTCATTTGGTCTTCATTGTCTTTCCAATAAATGTATGCTTTTATCAGTCTTCTAATTCAAAGAATTAGTTAAAATATTTTGATGGAAGTATAGGTCTATGCATGTGTGTGCAGGGATTTGATAAGTAGTTTTGGTTAAGGATATCTGAGTGCAATATTGTAAAAGCTCAATGATGTTAGGATTTAAATGTTGTTATGCATCATGATTTGTATTGAATTTAACTCCATGCCATAGGTTAAGGCACTGGTCTAGGATTTGTGTCTGTGTTGCATCTTCTTGATCTTTCACAAACAAATACATTCAAAATCATTAAATCTTTAATTTATGTTTGGAAATGTATGTTGGATTGAAGTTTTATGAGATGTCCCCCTGGAGTTTCAAATCTGATTTTCTTGTTTCTATTTGTATTCTGATTTTTTTTGGGTTTTGCTGGAAATGGTGTCAGAAATTGAAAGAAATCGCAAAAATACAATAACAAAATGGAAATTGCATAAATGAAAGAGAACCTAGTAATCTTTATTGATTCAAAACACAATCAAAACATGACCATTTGCTGATTGTAACTGCTACAGGTCTGATTTATTAAAACCAGCAATTATTGGCTCAATCCCTAGGCGCCAAACAGTGGTTTGGTCAACTTCACACTTGAAAATGGTTGCAGATCTGCTGATTGGCCCTGTACGCCTTAATTTGACTATTTCCAATCTCCAAAAAGGGGCGTTTAGCTTCAAGAATTCCCACGTCCCTCTCTCATAGCTGTACAGCCTCCTATGGACTCCCACATGCCTCAAAAGGGTTTCATCCTGCTGCATTGGAAACCTGACTGGGTGTTTAGACTGTACGGCCTACAATCATGACCAATCTGCCCTTGTACGACCTGCAAATGGTGGTCTCTATCATGCTAGGCAAGAGTGCAAAATGATAAACTCCCACATGCCAAGTAGGGAATATGCAACTACTAATTTGACCTCTGTCTTATTTCTAATCTGCAATTTACTTATTGAAAACCTTATTTATTCTTCCTGTATCTCGTGAAATGCTTTGATAATGATCTCTGATGGTGATCATTCAATCGAGAACCCTTGGGTGATCTTACACACCTGTAGATTTTGTCCTATCCAAGGGTTTTCATCCTCTAGTTAGCTTGAAACTTCATACCTACAAACCCTATTGCTCAGCTTTTTGTTTGTAAATGATTTTCTTCTTTTCTTTTTATCCTTCTCCAAACCCTATGCCCTAATCTTGGCATTTTCACTTTTAAATGAAATATCAATTATTGCCTTCTCAAAATCCCACGCCCTTTTGGCCTTTTGCACATTAAATTTAATATTTTCTTTTTCGAAAGATGTGCCTTTTAAATTGGAATCACAAAGTAACTTAAAATATAATCTTTTAAAATTAAAGTTACTTTATCCCCTTATAACGCCAAATTATAAAGTATGTAATTAAAAGTTACTTTATAAAAATTAAATTACAAAGTCACTTTAATAATATAACATTATTAAAGTAATTTGACTTTAGTAATTTAATTAAAGTGCCCACTCTCAACCAAAACTGACAATAATCCCCTGAGAGAGCCTCGAACACAAAACCTCCCTACAGGCGTGAAACCACTAAACCTGGTATAACTTGCTATAAATAGCAAGTATGAATGATGAGCTCTGAACTGCCTTCAAAAGGCTTGCCAACCAATTGGAATTGAGCTAAACGTGCAGGAATGAAATGCAAGCCTGCTAAAGACCTTGAATCCTCTCCATAGGAGCCCCCTGAACATCTTGTCAGCCTATGGGGACCGCAGTAATAGGCTAACCCTAACTCCCAAACCACTGTCTAAAGAGAGGACATTAGATTTGACCACGTTCTACTACTGTTGAAATGTTAAATGCTTAATATATTGGCAAATCTTTGCATTTCTATAATTGTCAAGCAATTATATGTAGAACATATCTATTAATTTACAATGTATGAGGTAAATTGGCACAAGAGTATCTTAATTGCATTGTAGGGATCACCCTCCCGAGTTTTGCTAAGCCCAAAGTGTAGAGGGAAAGTTATTGCAACTTTCACCTATTCATTGGCCAATCCCTCCAAATAGCTAACCATTGGAATTGGAAAAATCCATAGGTTATCTATGAGATCAGCTTGGTATTTAAAAAACACCAACACAACTCTCCACTTCTCCCAAAATGCGAAAAAGATCATCCTTTGAGTGAGGTAGGTGTTCAAGTTCTGTCATGTCCCCTTCTAGTTGACATCTCTCAGAGCACAGGATTAGCCTATTATGCGACCCTCATAGGCTGATGGGATGGATAGAGGGTCATGATGGAGCTTGGCTCAGCTTCAGATTGTCAGTGTTTGATCAGTTGGCTTTCGTTCGGGTTCATTCGGACACTTCTAGCCTGAGTTGCTATTTTTAGCAGTATTTGGCACTCAGCGTGGGACCCCTGCTATTTTTAGCAGTATGGATTGATTACGTTCAAAATCACTTCTTTATTCGTCAGCTTCAGACGGCTCGTGCATCGGGTGAATATTGAGAGAGATATTAATATTTAATTGATTTAATTAAATATTAATTATTGGAGCTTATAATATAAAGTTATAATATTTCAAATATTATAACTTAAGTGATTTGGCTGAAGGGGTCGCCCAACATGGGAAGGGGCCAGTTATGATTATAATTTATAATTAAAAATTGCACCGGAGACTATTGAAATATTAAAAGAGAAGTCGATTTATTTAATAATCCCTATTATTAAGGAAATCGCACTTTTCAAGAAGTATAAGGTTTTGCATTGGAATTGGAGCCCATTATGTTATGTGAGTTGAAAATTGATCAAGTCTTGACCAGAGCACGGAAGCCAAGGGTTTCAGTCTCAGAGCATTGGGGAATGAGCCATCTCCAGTGAGAGCGATTCAGAGGGTGTGAAATATCATCCGATTTATTGCCAGGCAGAGGGATTTCTTCATCCAGAAGAAATTACAGAGCTAACAGAGATCATTCATTATCAGAGTTTTTGTTGGGGTTTTATCCAGAAAGCAGTTGTTGAACAAGGCGCACCATATTCTTGAGCCTGGACAGTGATTTCAAGGAAGCCGTACACTTTATACTTGCTGATCTGACAGCCGTACCATTTGCAGCAGGCCGTACCTTTGAAGAAATCCGTACTCCTTTCTATTGAGTAAACCGCCATAAAGTTTGCCAGTTTGACTTCACATCTTGAGGCGCCTATCTCTCTGGCAACATTAGCAGACACCTGCAAGAGGAGGAAGTGCATAATTCTTTCAGCCGTACATTCTCCAAAGGATCATCATTGCTGCGATTTCTAGGTTTTCAATAAAATATCACTGCCTTTTTATTTGCATGTACTTGGATCTTATCTGTAATCGTCTTAGAAGATTAATAAATAGACTGGTATCCATATTCTCGATAGATTCTATAGTTTACAGAGTTGAATGAACTTTTATTGAATTTATTATCAATTCTTGCAAAATCGCAATATTACTTTTATGCTCAAAAATCACAAAAAAACCAAAAACTTCAGAAAACAAACAAAAAATAGTCAGATTCAGAAACAGGGGAAACAAAGGGTTTCTAACTTGGTATCAGAGCTGGAGGTCTCGAGGTCGAGACTCGCGGAGCGTGGTGGGCTGTGATGTCCCAATGTGGGCCCCTATCGGAAGGTGACGTAGGTCTGTCCGAGCGGTTTGCCCAGCCACGTGTCCGGGGTCTTCGGCGGGAGTACCTATCCTGGGGATGCCCCCTTAACGCTAAGAGGGGTGTCGTTCACTACCAACCGGGCTTTTGGTGCAACGGTAACTAACTATCGCGGATGTCCCGACACGGGCCCCATCGGAAGGTGACGAGTCCGTCCGTTTGCCCACACGGTCCGGGGTCTTCGGCGAGAGTACCTATCCTGGGATGCCCCCTTAACGCTAAGAGGGGTGTCGTTCACTACCAGTCCGGGCTTTTGGTGCAACGGTAACTACAGTGGTATCAGAGCTAAATCCTGCCATCCTGAGGGTTTAGCAATCTTATGCAGCCAGAACAGATTGGGTCTCACAGGTATTACACACACAGACGAGCCTTGATTGACAGGCAACAGGGTTCAATCCGCCAGCCGGAAAACATGGCTGACAGAACAGATGTTCCTAGAAATGAAATTCCTCAAAACCCTAGAGATCAAGACGATGCAGAGGTTTTGCATGCACTCAAAGACTTGCGAGCAGGTCAACGGCAGTCTAATGATGTATTACAGCAGTTGACAGTAGCACTTCAGAGATTGGGTACTCCGAGGAGACAGTCACCACATCGTGACGAAGAGAGGAGTGAAGCAGGATCTCGCAGGGCACCTAGGACAGCCTCCCGGACAGCAGATAAGCCCACTAGGCCTACTTTTGTGAGACAGGAGCCCGATGAGGCTATCGCAGGTGAGGAGCAGGAGGAGTTGTTCGCTGATACACTTATGGCAGCGAACGAGGAGTGGGAGTTGCTACCACCGGAGGTCAGAGAGGATTTCTTTTGACCGTTTTGTCACTAAGAGGCGAGAGCACCACAGAGGTCGACAGGATTGGAGACCTAGATACCAGAACAATGATCTGAAGCATGCAACCAACAGGCTCAATCTAGCGACGTTCGATGGTAGTGGTAAGGTCACAGCTCAGGCCTGGATTAGTAAGCTAGATACATTCCTCACATTGCGTCCGATGGCTGAGAGGGATGCTATCAGATACGCGACACTGCATCTTGAGGGAGTAGCTTACGACTGGTGGCACCATGGTATGGTGACGCTACAGCATGACAGGATCACATCATATCAGGAGTTTGTTGACAGGTTGGTAGAGCGGTTTGACAGGAAGGATCCAGAATCCTACTTCAGAGACTTGGCTTAGTTGAGACAGAGTGGCAGTTTGGAGTCTTATATTGGTGACTTTCAGAAGTTATCAGTTATGGTTCCGAACATTTCAGAGAGACGACTTGTGGTACTCTTCATGGAGGGTTTGACAGAGCCATTGAGAGGTTGGATCAAAGCCTTTGATCCTCCTTCGTTACAGGAAGCGATGAAGAAGGCACGAAGTATGGAGTTGGCAGCACCGTCTAGTAGATTCAACTCCAGAGGTTCTTCTTCTTTCAGGGACAATAAGGGTTTTAACAGAAACAGAGAGAAGTCTGATTTTAACAAAGAGAAATCAGATTTCAAGAATGATTCAAAAGGTAAATCAGCAGCACCACCTTTGGATCGAGAGACCCTTAA
Source organism: Sequoia sempervirens (assembly GCA_007258455.2). Lineage (NCBI taxonomy): Eukaryota > Viridiplantae > Streptophyta > Pinopsida > Cupressales > Cupressaceae > Sequoia > Sequoia sempervirens. The sequence continues at coordinate 115,936 of VDFB02350388.1, forward strand.
CGATCTACGTAGGAAGAAGCTTTGCTTCTACTGCAAAGGTCCCTATGACGCCAATCACGATTGTCCTTTGAGGCCTAAGGGCAAGGCAAATCGAGTGATGTGGGCGTATTATGAGGATTCGGAATCAGAGAATTCCGAACAGCAGGAGAGTTCTGAGGAGTCAGAGCCAGAGGCTTCAGAGCCTAAGGCAGAGATGGAGTTAGAGCTTCAGATACAGGAGGCACGCTTATCTAGCATTCAACAGGAGGGCTCATTTAGGATTCGTGGAGTGTTAGCAGGACAGAGGGTCATTACCCTTCTTGATACAGGAGCTACACACAATTTCATTGACGCTAGGTTTGTTGAGAAACGCGGACTCATCACTGAGGAGTTCGAAGGGATTAGAGTTAAGGTGGTCGATGGATACACTTTGAGGTGTGAACGCATGATTAAGGATCTCCCTTTACACTTGAACAATTATGAGTTCAAGGCTGATTACTACGTAGTTAACATGGGAGACATTGATTTGGTCTTGGGCATGAAGTGGCTTCATTCACTTGAGGAAGTCACTCTTCGTCTCAAGGACATGGAGATCCGTTTTGATGTTGATGGGAAGACACATCCTAAAAGCAATTCGGGACAGCAACATCAAAACAATTTCTTTTCGTCGGATGGAGAGGCTCATGCGACACGACATGGTAGAGTGGGCTGCCGAGTGCACTTTGGCACCTATACAGGAGGGACAGCAAAAGACTGAATATCATCCTGACATACAGCAGTTGAGAATCAAGCATGATAAGGTATTCAGTGATATTCCACCAGGGAGACCTCCAGACAAGGGCAATGAGCATATTATTGAGCTCGAGGAGGGCGCTAAGCCCGTTATGATTACACCCTATAGACATCCCAAGCGGCTGAAAGATGAGATCGAGAAAACGATCAAGGAGTTACTTGCTATGGGTCACATTCGACCTAGCAAATCACCATTCGCTTCTTCAGTTGTTTTGGTAAAGAAGGATGGAACATTACGCATGTGCATTGACTACAGAGTCCTGAATAAGAGGACGATTAAAAACAAGTATCCAATACCTCGTATAGACGAGCTTATTGATGAGCTCCATGGTGCATGTTACTTCACTAAAATTGACTTACGGTCGGGGTATCATCAGATCAGGGTTCGTGAGCAGGACATTGAGAAGACTGCCTTCCGTTATCATTGTGGGCACTTCGAGTTCGTAGTGATGCCATTTGGGCTCACTAATGCACCAGCTACATTTCAGTCCACGATGAACAGGGTTTTTCATTCACTGCTGAGGAGATTTGTGTTGGTCTTCTTCGATGATATCCTTATTTACAGCAGGACTTGGCAGGAGCATTTGGCTCACTTGGAGACCGTGTTGAGTATTCTGGAGAGGGAGTCCTTGTACGCCAAGGAATCCAAATGTGATTTGGGAATGACCGAATTGTTATATTTAGGTCATATCATCAGTGCAGGAGGAGTGCGGATGGATCCTGAAAAGATCCGCGCTATTATTGACTGGCCTACACCGGCAAACCTGACACAGTTGAGAGGGTTTCTAGGTTTGTGTGGATTCTACCGTAGATTCGTGAATGGTTATTCACGACATGCAGCCCCTATGACAGATTTACTGAAGAAGGGTGCATTTATTTGGACTCCTGAGGCATAGGAATGCTTTATGAGATTTAAGGAGTTGATGACTACATGCCATGTTTTAGCACTACCAGACTTTACGAAGCCTTTTGAGCTTCAGTGCGATGCATCAGGTGAGGGCATTGGTGCGGTGCTTATGCAGGACAAGCACCCGATTGTGTATGAGAGCCGTAAACTCAGAGGGCTAGAGAGACTTTATAGCATTTATGATAAGGAGATGCTCGCTATCATGCATGCATTAGCAAAATTTCGGCAATATCTTGTTGGCAGCAAATTTTGCATTAAAACTGACCATAACAGTTTGAGACACTTCTTGGGGCAGCGAGATCTCAATGATCATCAGCAGAAGTGGGTCAGTAAATTGCAGGCCTATGACTTTGATATCTCGTATATCAAAGGCACACAGAACGTAGTAGCTGATGCTCTTTCACGCAGGCCACATTTGAGCTCTATGGTTCATATTACGGAGGATTGGAGGCATATGATTGTGGCAGAGTATGCCAAGGATACTTGGGCTTCCAGCATTGTTGAGGGATCAACGATTGATACCAGGTATACACTTGTGAATGACTTGATCATTTACAAGAACAGGATTTATTTGATCCCAGGGTCAGAGATGAAGGACATAATCATGCGAGCCTTTCATGATGTACCGACTGCAGGACATCCCGGGTATTTCAAAACCTATAGACAGATACGGGAGAGATTCACATGGAAAGGACTCAAGGCGATGTTCTTCAGTACGTGCGTGAGTGCCTTGTTTGTCAGCAGAACAAGCAGGAGAACACGTACCCGACAGGATTATTGCAGCCACTTCCGATTCCTGACAGGAAGTGGGAATGCCTGTCGATGGACTTTATCACGGGCTTGCTTAAAGCCCAGGGGCGAGATTGCATATATGTAGTTGTGGATCGGTTAACGAAGTATGCCCACTTGTTTCGATTACCACTACCTACACACCCGCAGCGTAGCAGGTCTTCTTTCGTGGAGGTATTCAGCTACATGGATTTCCTCGAGCATTGTGAGCGACAGGGATAGTCGGTTCTTGAGTCACTTCGCGGAGGTGTTCGACTCTGTGGGACCGAGCTCACTCCAACCACCAATTACCACCCGCAGACGATGGGCAGACGGAGATAGTGAATAAGTGGGTGGAAGGTTACCTCCGAAATTATATTGCAGGGCAGCAGAAGGCATGGGTCAAGTGGATTCATTTGTGCGAGTATTGCTACAACGCGACATTCCACATGACTATTCAGATGTCCCCTTTTATGGCGTTGTACGGGTATGAGGCGTCGAGTTTCCTGGATTTGCTACTGAGTGATAGAGTGCCGAGTGCTGGAGACTTATTACAGGAGAGTCAGGATACTATGAAGGCTCTCAAGGAAAATATCGCCAAGGCACAAAATCAGCAGAAGCAGTATGCAGATCAGAAGAGGACGGAGAGGCATTTCGAGGTGGGTGACATGGTTTACCTCATGCTGCAGCCCTACCGTCAGTCCACTCTTAGGAAGAGTGGGTCAGAGAAGCTTAAGCCATGTTATTACGGTCCTTTTAGGATCCTGAGGCGAGTTGGAGAGGTGGCTTATGAGCTTGAGCTTCTGGCAGAGAGCAGGGTACACAATGTTTTTCATGTATCACGCCTCAAGAAGGCGTTGGGACACCGTGTGGTACCATCTCAGCTTCTACCTCCCTTAGATGAGGGAAAGTTGATTTTAGTACCTGAATCTATCCTGGAGTACAAAGAGAGACAGTTGAGGAGGACTATCAGGAATATCTAGTGAAATGGAGAGATTTGCCAAGGAGGATGCTACATGGGAGAGCGAGGATATTCTGCAAAGATCCGAGTTGAGATTGCTTGAGGACAAGCAATTTCAGGAGGGGTGGACTGTCATGTCCCCTTCTAGTTGACATCTCTCAGAGCACAGGATTAGCCTATTATGCGACCCTCGTAGGCTGATGGGATGGATAGAGGGTCATGATGGAGCTTGGCTCAGCTTCAGATTGTCAGTGTTTGATCAGTTGGCTTTCGTTCGGGTTCATTCAGACACTTCTAGCCTGAGTTGCTATTTTTAGTAGTATTTGGCACTCAGCGTGGGACCCCTGCTATTTTTAGCAGTATGGATTGATTACGTTCATAATCACTTCTTTATTCGTCAGCTTCAGACGGCTCGTGCATCAGGTGAATATTGAGGGAGATATTAATATTTAATTGATTTAATTAAATATTAATTATTGGAGCTTATAATATAAAGTTATAATATTTCAAATATTATAACTTAAGTGATTTGGCTGAAGGGGTCGCCCAACATGGGAAGGGGCCAGTTATGATTATAATTTATAATTAAAAATTGCACCGGAGACTATTGAAATATTAAAAGAGAAGAAGTCGATTTATTTAATAATCCCTATTATTAAGGAAATCGCACTTTTCAAGAAGTATAAGGTTTTGCATTGGAATTGGAGCCCATTATGTTATGTGAGTTGAAAATTGATCAAGTCTTGACCAAAGCATGGAAGCCAAGGGTTTCAGTCTCAGAGCATTGGGGAACGAGCCATCTCCAGTGAGAGCGATTCAGAGGGTGTGAAATATCATCCGATTTATTGCCAGGCAGAGGGATTTCTTCATCCAGAAGAAATTACAGAGCTAACAGAGATCATTCATTATCAGAGTTTTTGTTGGGGTTTTATCCAGAAAGCAGTTGTTGAACAAGGCGCACCATATTCTTGAGCCTGGACAGTGATTTCAAGGAAGCCGTACACTTTGTACTTGCTGATCTGACAGCCGTACCATTTGCAGCAGGCCATACCTTTGAAGAAAGCCGTACTCCTTTCTATTGAGTAAACCGCCATAAAGTTTGCCAGTTTGACTTCACATCTTGAGGCGCCTATCTCTCTGGCAACATTAGCAGACACCTACAAGAGGAGGAAGTGCATAATTCTTTCAGCCGTACATTCTCCAGAGGATCATCATTGCTGCGATTTCCAGGTTTTCAATAAAATATCACTGCCTTTTTATTTGCATGTACTTGGATCTTATCTGTAATCGTCTCAGAAGATTAATAAATAGACTGGTATCCATATTCTCGATAGATTCTATAGTTTACAGAGTTGAATGAATTTTTATTGAATTTATTATCAATTCTTGCAAAATCGCAATATTACTTTTATGCTCAAAAATCACAAAAAAACCAAAAACTTCAGAAAACAAACAAAAAATAGTCAGATTCAGAAACAGGGGAAACAAAGGGTTTCTACTAGTTCCTTTCCTGCTTTGTAGAGCTTCTTTGCCAATTCTTCATCACTGAATAATGCCATGATTCACAACTACTAAAACTGATATGAAATTGCAACTGCTCAAGATTCTATCATGCAAGTGCTAATCACTAAAAATCTACACTAGAGATTAAACACCAACAGGCTAGCAAGACCACCAGTTGTGATACCACTATAATATCCTAAAAGGAATATTTTCTAAATTTTTGCAATTGTCATAAATAATCATGCATGCACTAATATTACTGTATTGTGCTTATCAAAATTTCTCAAATAACCTTGCAAATCTTCCAATCCTAACTTAAAATTTTCATCAAACTATTGGTGGACAACTAAAGTTATATTTATTTCAACAAAATACCATAAATAAACACAATAGAATTAATTCCCACAAATCTGAATGTTTATATCAATACCATTGTATTTCTGATCATAATGAGCATATACGAACAGCTGATGTGTATGCAGATATGAAACAACATCAGCTGAACGGGTGAGCTTTTTCTTCAATGGTATCCAACTATGAATTCTGACCAAGCCAAAATAACATTAAGTTCTCAAAATATCAAACTTAATTAAAATTGGTGCTTTCCAAAAATAGTAAACTTCTCCAAGAAGTGTGGAGTGCATCCAGAAGTACTGTTGGACTCAACTTGATTTCCTGAACTCATTGCCACTGTCAAAATTCTTTTCCAATGAAGTTGGTACTATCTAAGATTCTTGAAACTTTCTAAGAATCTTGGAACGAACCAAAAATGGATATTACATTGAAATATACTGAACCAATTTTTTTCAATTTTTTCGAATGCAATTACAAACAACATGCACCCGTTAAGGTTAGATGAAAACCCAAACGATGCGGAATGAACTCTAACCAAGAATGTACACCAGGATCCCGAGATGGGCAAGGTGTGATCATATGGTCAGAGGATCTCAGTGCAATGCAATACTGAATAACTCTAACCAAAGATGCGCCAGATGACGGCGAGCATAAGGTCAGAGGATCCCTACCAACTACAATGCTGAAAGTAAACTCGACACCAAGTATGTGCTACCCAATCCAGAATGGAAATGAGGTGACCATATGGTGGAGATATAAGAAAATACAAATGCAACTTCAGAATAAAATAGGCGGCAAGCCAGCCTCTTCCACTTATTCAGTGGGCATTACAAAACATGAAGAGCAAGATTAGAAGAAATGTTGACAGTACTACTGTTCAACTTACAATATGATGAGGAAATGCCTGCAAGAAACGAAGATTAGAAGCTCTCCAATGTTGCACAGTGAATATGACCTCCATAAAGCATAATAGGACTTCCTAACACCAACCCTTCACCAACATGTAAATTACTCAAATCTGGTATGTCAGACCAGTAGCTTAAATATGCAAAACCAGCACCCCTAGGACTCACTAAAATGTACTTTTCTCACTCAATACTAACTCTAATGATCTGAAATCAAATGCATAGCACCTCTAAGAAGATGGCGACCAAGTTAGGACAACAAAACCCCAACATATAACACTTAATATTTTTTGGCACAAATCCCAAGGAGCTCAAATGGTACGGCCCTCTAAGAAGGGCGATTTTCCTTTATAAAATCCAACTCTTAATCAAAAAATCTGAAACTTAGTAGAAAGGGTCGCCCCTCATAGACAAAGAGATATATGCAATACCCAGAATGATTCTTTTTGTATTTTTTGACTTATGAGTAAAACTAGCAATCAGCTATAAAGAAGAGACAATTCCAGAATTTCACTAATAAGCATGAAACTGAACTACAAAGCCACACAACTACTACAATGCAAAAGCTCACTACAAAACCACTCAAATACAACTACCTCATCACTAGTCGCTATCTCTCAAGCAAGAAGCAATGCCAAGCTAGGAGGCATACATTCCTCGAAGCAGTCCCAATACCATTTCAGCAGCATAACATTCTTGTAGACAAAAGATGATCAAATGAAGAAAAAAGGCCACCATATAAAGGCACAGCAAGGAATCTCTAGAAGCTTCTAGAAGAGAAGCCCTAAATTCAAATTTGAAATAAACCTTTTCCCTCCAAGAGATGGGGTCCACTTTTCAAGGCTTCACTTTGACTTTTATTTTTAATTTCATCCTCCAAGAAATAGGCGTCCAACATAAGCTTCAATTTTTGACTTTAATAAAATATAAAATCCCTTCCATGAAGCGCCCACCCTTGAAGACCGCTTTTTAAAACAACATTAAGTCATAAGACTAGGCCAAGGGGATAATATAACATTTAAATATAACATTAATAAAGAAATAGAACTTATCTCTCCAACTGCATCCCAAGGCCAAAATTGAATAAACCAACTGAACTGACAGCAGAGGGAAGCCAACTAAACAGGAACCAAACTATCAACTGCTAAAAATAGAATTTACTAAACATAGTAAATTCTGAAAAGTGCTCGGAACGCAAAGCAAGCATACCACTGTGAAGCTCTCTGAAAACCCAGAAAGAATTCGCAATTCAATCACCAAAACGAGCAACAGCAACCAACAAAACAAGAAACCCTAATTTCACCTTCCGAGTAGCCTACGGGTCTCCGGAATAGGCCAACGGTCAACTGAAAAGATCATGCTCGAGAAGGGGACATTACATACACTCAACCCTAGAATGATGAACCACAATAATAAATGGTGTGAAAATCAACAAATTCCCTAATTATTTAATCTTCTACAATTAATTCCTCAAACAATCTTCAACAAATCAGCACAATTGTGATTCCTAAGTGGAATCACCTCTAATGGATGAGAGGGTTTTCATGCTCAAATTGAAATATAGAAACCAAAAGGGTTTCATTCTACCAATCTCCCACACCTAGGATTTTCATCTTTGAATGCTTCAATATTCAAAATGGAAGGAATAACAAAATGACAAATTTAGATGATTTGCTTTGAGCAAATGACTTTCTTTTATAGTTGTCTTTTTGGACCCTTCATTTGATTTATTTTTCCCTCCAAGCATTTAAAAATACTTTTGAATTACAAAAGGCACTTTTTAAATTACATACAATTTTTAAATATTACATAGGCCCTATAATAATATTTAAGTTGTCCTTCTGAAAATAAAGAGTTTGGGCCACTTAAAATGCTATTATTATTTTCCTTATTTCATCCCTTAGCCTATGAGAAATAAAAAATAGGCTACAGGTCATCAATTAATTCCTTTAGTTTTAAAAAGAAGACATGACACAAGGCTAGATGGAAATGGACATACACCACAATATTTATATTAATTGGTTCTTTAGCAGAACATAATTTAGACTATAATTTTATTCTATTGCTACAAAAGTAAAAAGACAATTTGAACATGACAATCAAAACATCTTATGTATATATTCTATAATACATTTTTGCAAATTCTTACGAAAATTTTGATTTTTATTGGAAACAAATGTATAGCCTAATGTAAAATCAAGGCAGAACCATCAAATAAACAATAAAATCAAAGTGGATGAAGTTCAAAATGACCTTCCAAACAGCGCTCAGTTCTTATGTAACATTCTGTGGCAGCTGACTTGTTCCTAATATTTAGCTGCAAGAAAATAAAAAAAAACTCTAAACATGATTTTCTTACATATTTTTAAATACCAAATAAGATACAGCTAAAACAATTCAAAAAATTATTTTTTCTAGCAAACAATGTACCCAACACAAAAGTGAAGTTCTAAGTTACACTACATATAATAGCATTTTTATTTTGTTGGAAGCAATTGTGACAAGCATAAGAAAAAAAATTGTCATGCAGGAAGATAAATAAATTTTGGTACTTCTTTGAAACATTTGTCGATAACTACTAATAGTTCATCGAATGTTTTTGACAAATCTTACTAATGCCTTTGGGACATGTATTTCCTAGTAGGGATACTTTCATTATGTAATCTCTCATTTGCATCATAGAGAGAGTGACTATGTAGTAAAAATTGATAATTCTACAACTGATAAACAGAAAATTGTGTATCAAAACATCACAGGTTCTATAAAAAGTATATTTTAATGCAACATTGTGACTGCTAGGTTGATTATTGGCAATATTGTTCTGGTAATGAACAACCGTCCTCCTCTCAGATAGATCAGTTCATTGAACTTTATATTTTGGGGTATAATTTCATGTGAGGAAGCCTCGCATGGTTCGAATGGAGTGTGTAATACATTATAGGCTTTGCCAAATTGTTTTGTCCCTATTGTTGTTTGGACGATGATGAATGTGGGTAACTACAGTGGTGGTTTTCAAATTATAGACCAAAGGATTTTCTGTGGTGAAGGTTTTCTCATTTCATTAATCTCTAGGTGGAATTTTACAACCAACTTGTATTTGAAGAATCCGGAGATGCTTTTTATTCTTATCTAATGTATGGCACAACCCTCATTTCATTTCCCTTTTTAAATGAAAGGACACTTGCTCAATTAGATCATCCAGAAGATTTGTAAGAGATCAAATATAACATGACCAAATCAGTCTCTAATGAAACACTAGTACATGTGAAATTAAAGAAACACTAGCTACCAAATTCAGAATTTATGAACCAAATCCAGCTAGGTCATCCGAGCATTTTTAACCAGTTGGATTTCACTGATTTAGACTTTCAATTCCTAGAGAAATTTTACCAATTTTCTTTTTAATTCAAGATTTCAATTTTTTAACCTTCCAAACAACTTGAATTTTTCAAGCCTAGTAACTACAGTAATATGTTATTTATATCCTGTGATATCAAGCAAAAATCTGCAAAGTATCTACCAATTAAAAAAGAAAACCTTTTTATGTTTATAATGCTAGGAAACAAATTTGAACTCTTTGAGAACTGTGGTCCTTAGCATCAAGTAAAGGAAAAACAATCATTAGTTCACAATCCTGATGTAAATGCATGTATAAGTGATGAAAGGACTCAATGCTGCAAGAGCTGAAGAATTGAAATTGATTAAGAAAGAGGATAAGCAAGCCCTAGTTCTGAGTAAATTGGGGACTAATGAATTATATCAAGTAGCCAATACTAGCTAATCTCAAATGGTTTTCTCTTATACAAGAGAATTGTATGAATACTAAAAACAAAGTTGGGAAAGCGCCACTAGGAAAGAAAGATTGATGTAATGAGCCAACCAATTTTTTTTGTTTTTAGACAATCAAGCAATTACAACAGTCACCTGTTAAGGTTAGCCCAAAACCAAACTCTGATGGAAAGTAACTCTACGCCAAGAATGCACACTCAAACTCAGGATGAGAATCATGTTGTCATATGGCGCCGAGGGTCGCTAGAAGCAACTGAAAGTAATGCAATGCTGAAGAAAGCTCAACACCAAGAATGTTCTCTCCAAACCCGAGGTGGGTATGGCGCTACCATATGGCGGAGGATCTATTGAGAGAATGCAATGCTGAAAGTAACTCGACACCAAGAATGTGCGCTCAAGACCCGAGATGGGTAAGGTGCTACCATATGGCGGAGGATCTATTGAGAGAATGCAATGCTGAAAGTAACTCAACACCAAGAATGTGCGCTCAAGACCCGAGATGGGTAAGGCGCTACCATATGGTGGAGGATCTATTGAGAGAATGTAATGCTGAAAGTAACTCTAACACCAAGAATGTGCACTCAAGACCCGAGATGGGTGTGGTGCTATCATATGGTGCTAAGAATCTAAATGCAGTACAATGAAGACTGAGCAAATGCCAGTCTCTTCCACAAACGTGGGGAAATATGAAATTGCAAGAATTAAAATGGCTGAACAGTACTACTGTAGCAACGTTCCAATATGAGTTTCTCCTGCAAATATCACTGTATTTCAAATGTCTCAATGTTGCAATGAAGTATTATATCTCTCCTATCATCAAATGACTCAATCCACACTAAAGCCAACCCAAAAGACAAACTTCTACAATCTAATTTTGACAGACCAGCAACTGAAAATGCACAAACCAGCAACTAGACAACCCACTAAAATGCTCATAACTCTCTCATAACTACTCCGAATGACATGAGACCAAGTGCAATGAACTCCTAGGAAGATGGCGACCAGTTTATGACCAAGAAATAGCTGCAACAACTACTCAATGAATTATCTAAACATTTGCAAGGCATGATGAAGTAGAACGGCCTCAAGAGGGGCGACTTCTGCAAAGTAAAATCCAAATCTGCATTTTAAAATATGAAACTCACCAAAAGGGGGGCGCCCAAGGATGACAATGTCAAATGCAAACTACCCAGAACCATACAAAATTTATTCTAAGACTTCTAACTAAAATCGACTTTCAGCTATGCATAACCAGCAACTTCAAAAGACTCAAAAACTTCAAAAAACTCCATCTCAAGTGCTCAATTTGTTCTCAAGAGTCGAGAGCAGCCATAATATTAACTAGTTGCTATCTTTCAAGCTAGGAGGTATGCATTCCTCGAAGCAACTCACTCACCATTTCGACAGCATAACAATATAATTTGTTCATGGATGCAAAACAAAGAGCCCAACACTCTTATTTATAGCTTTTCTCTCTCCAAATTCAAATTCATTTCCCTCCAAGATGGATGCCTAATCCAAATTCACATTCACCTTGCAATGTTTTGTCAATTTGCATTTCATTTCACCTTTACCCAAGTCGTCCACGTCATGAAGACATAACACTTTATTAAAAATATCAATAAAGTGTAATGTGGCATTCAAAAAGTAATAAAGTGAAACACTTTATAAAATAATATATCCCCTCAAAATATTATCTCATATGCATTTCATTTCCCCATGTCTCCAAGGCGTCCAACATCAAGAAAGTAATATACTTTATTAAATTTGCTAATAAAGTATAAAATGGTGTCCAAATATAATAAAGTGAATGACTTTAAGAAAATCACTTATTTCTCCTTAAGGCGTCCACCAAGCCTTATCAAAATTCACTTTATTAAAATGTTTAACCTCCACAAGTGAAGCGCCCAACTCAAGCTCAGACCTGCCAAAAACAGCTCAGAAGTACTGAAGACTCAAACTGCTCCAACTGGCCTGCCAAAAATAGACTTGGAACTGGCTTGCTGAAAACCTGCTAAAAATAGCACCAAGGGTGTTGGAGACCAAACTGCCCAAACTGACTTGCCAGATATAGCCACTGAATTGAACTGCAGAAACCCTACTAAAAATAGCACTGCGAAAAATAGAACTTACTAAAAATAGCATATTGCTAAAAATAGTAAGTTGTTCCAAACTCATTTTAACCACAATTCGAGCAGTCGTCGTACTTACAAAAAATAGTAAGTCCGGAAAAGTCCTCCGTTGCAGTTGCATGTCACACCATTGCGAAGCTCTCTGAAAACCAAGAAGGAATCCAAAATTCAAACTACAAAACAACAACATGCAAGCCTCCAAAAGCAGCCAAGAATGCAAGTCAATATCATGTCATGCATGTTACCTCATCACGAAGCTCTCCAAAAACCCAGAAAGCTCCACCAAACATGGGTTAGAAACTCTCGCATGCAAGACCTCAAAACCTCCTCAAAAGTGGAAACCCTAATTTCAGCTTCCGACTAGCCTACAGGCCTCCGGGATAGGCTAACGGTCAACAATACTAATCACTGCTGAGAAGGGGACATTACAGTCCGCCCTCCCCAAGATTGCTTGTCCTCAAGCAATACCACCACAACTCCAAAAAAATTAAAACTAACCCATACCAAACCAAGTATGATCCCAGGGTTCCAAATCCATCTCCGAAAGGACCCACCATGATGATGCTACACCACTCTGATCACATCAGTGAAGCCATCGTGCCAAAACTGTACTAACCTCCCTTGTAACCCCCAAATGTTACCATCCATGAACAGACTGGAAGGGCTGACGTCAGCACCTTGCAGCATCTCACGCCCAAAAGACTCTGAGTCATCAATATCAACCCTACCACTATCAATTCTAATCCTGGGCAATGGGAAAGTTAGTCTACTCAACTCAATACTGTAATCCTCAGCATATCTCCATAAGGTATCTAACAAAGCCACGACTGCAAATGTGACTTCTCCAAATCTTCTTGCAAAGAGGAAAGCAGTCCTTTGCAAGAGCTCATCAAACTCAAACTCATGACTCCACATGAATCTACTAAGCCTCAACTGAATTATCATGATACAACTATGAAGACAGAAGAAATTTCTCACAATTCCAACCCCAAGAGTCTCAGAATGTAGAATCAAAGCATGTGGAAGTTCGCTGTCTTGAACCAATATTGTGAAGGAGCTATCAAATTTTGCTTCACAAACCTCCATAAGTTGAATTCTGAGAATAGGATGGGTGTGAAGAAACAAGTAAACACTGTTGTTCAAAGCTGAAATCAACGGAATACAATCAGATTTTAGTGCTCTACACAAGGAAAAACAACAACACCAATGGAATTCCCAAGTTTGAGCGTGTGAGATGAGCATTGTGTTGGAAGATACCACTTCCAAAGTGGTTGGAAAACATACAAAAGCAATGTCCAACTGAAAACTACCACCTCTTTGACAAGAAGTGATGAACCAACTCTCCTGAATGAGAGTAACTCCCCATGTACGGTGGCTGGTCTGCCTCCAATCAGCAAGCTCGAGTCTCAAAATCTGCCCTTGTCTTAGCCAAGGATCACTCTCAAGAACAATCAACCGTTCATCTCTCCAACCCATACTCAAAATTTCTCTCCAATCCATTTGCTCATCAACAAATGGGACCATCAAGGGGCTGGTAAAGAAGGTAACAACACCATTAATACTCAAATTTTGATCCTTATCCCTCCAAAAATTCTTTTTTCCACAAGTAATAAGCTCTATCAACCCATGTTAAGGATCCCAAGGATGGATGCCCAACTGAAAGTGATTTCCAACATACTGAAAAGAAAATTCAACACAACCCCAAGTGCTAGTAAGGATCAAGTGCAAACTGAAGAGATTGATGCCTCCTCTAGTGAACCTTTGAAACCTATCCATGAAAGCTTCAACAACATTGGAGCATGAAACATTAGATGACCTCAAATCCAACTCCCAAAATAGACTAATAAGTGCCAAATCATCATTCAACCAAAGGGATGGATTGTCAAGCATGTAAACACCATGTTTTGGTCCTCCTTTCTCCCCTTCTTCATGAGTAACAAGTCTAGATTCTTCACTCCTTGCTGCTGTAATGGAACTTTGAACAGCTACCAAACTGAGTTTGGACAACATCTTGATGTCAAGGACGTTGATAACATCCTGATTCAACAATTCCCAAGTGGAGTCTTCATCCTCAAACCCACTTATGCATTCACTATCAATCAACCTCGGTAGATTTCTAATCACAAAAAGAGGCACATCCTCAGGGTTTGATATCACATCATCTATACACTGGGAACCATACTCAGTCTCATGTTACGACATGTTTTATCATCTATCACAAAGAGGGAATTTTCATAAGTTGCTTCTGCACTTAATTAAAAAAGAGGATTGTCAAGGACTTGGATGTCATCCCTTTCACCTTGCTGATCCACATCTGCACATGCAACTTCTGATTTTCGTGGAAAGTTCCCCAAGTCAAACTCTTCTTAAAGACTATCAAGTTCTTCAATTACTTGCTTGATTTCTCCAGCTCTTTGTCCATTTTCTTGCTCCCTAAAATGTTTGAAATCAGCAAGTTGATCTTCTAATTCCGCTAGAGCCAACTGAGTATTTTCTAACATGTCCTTTGTTGATTCAAGCTCAAGAGTAAGCTCATCAACCTTTCTCTCCTTTTCTTGGAAAGCACTAATAGTCTTCTTTGCAATTTTGAAGGCATAATATCAATCTTCAATCATCAAGTGTATGTACGCTGATTTCAATGCCTCCAAAGAGTCTTTGATAAGTTGTAATTAGGAAGGGAAACTTCATCCTTAACTCCTCTTCATCTCTCTTCAAACTGAGCCTTCCAGTAGAGATCTTCAACCAAACTGTGTGTTCGATCAAATTGGGATAGAGCTTGCGCTTCCTCTCCATAAGATACTTTGCACTGATCTTCCCATTCATGAACATGTAAAGATGGTGAATTGCTAATAGGCTACAAGAAAAAATCAGGACTTTGTTTCTTGCAATCGCTGCCCCCGTAGCTGCTCCAAGACTCTTGTCTTTCACCACCCACTAGTTGAAGATGCTCAATATCATAAACAGGGTTAGACTCCACGAATTCTCTGTGCCTTTGCTTACAGCCAGCTTCATGCATCAATAAATCAGATTTATGTTTAGGAACACCTTCAAACTTTCCAACTTCAAGAGCCATATGGCCCTCTAGCTCTGCTTCCACCTCAATGTCATTTTGATCAAACTTGAAGGCAGCCCCAAACTCAACCATATTATCACCCATTGTTTGCTGATGTAGAGTCCTTGTCAAGTTCCATTTCATCATCCAGATCAAAGGGAAATTCATCCCACACAAGTTTGTCATCACTAGGTGCCTTCACACCTGGATCTCAAATGGTAAGAGGCTGATTGTTTTGATCAAAAGAAAAGTGTTCTCCGTGCTTCTTTTGTAGTGTTGACTCTTTGAATAGGTCAACTCCCAAATCACTTAAGCCGATATCTTTAAAAACATTTCTTTCCAATGGTTTGGTTTGCTGATCAAACCCAAGACCAACAATGTCACCACCGAAATGAAGTGAAGAAGCTTCAATGCTTGTTGTTTTACAAACTTCACCATCATTATCTTCTATGGAACCATCATGAGAAAGTATGTTGCTGATTTCTTCATGTGGAACTTCTTGGGAAGTTAGGACAGCAACAAGAGGAAAATCCTTCATCATCAAATCTTCAACATGACCATGCATGAACTCATTGGATTCATCTCCAAGACTACTAATATTTCCTTCATGGGGTGAATCCAAATTAGGATTCAAGACTGCTGCTATGTTCTGATCTTCATCACTTGCTATCACATGCAAGTCTAGGGGAGTATTATGGGGCTCTTCCACACACTCTTCCACTTGCTCATTTGTGGGCTGCAATCCACAAACAAGCACTTCTTCTTCCTTCCCTTGAATCTTCCACCATGGCTTGTTCCGCTTCCTTTTTAATCATTTTCTTGATGTAGTTGACCATAGCCAACTTTCCAGGTTTCAGTATCACCACACAATTCAAATAGGAGTCAAATGAAACATTGTTCCTAAACTCATCTGTCATGTTCTAGTATTCTTCACGGAGTATGGCAGCCTCATGTTCACATTGCCTCTTGTACTGTTCGGCATATCCAATGAAATCCCTTGTGGAAACACTAATTTTTCCTTCTTCAGATGCCATAGTCGAATCTGACTTCTCCCGGTTTCTGAACAGAAAATGCAACATCTTCAGAACTTCTGAAAGCTGAAACTGAACTCAGTTCTGACCACTAGTGTAGAATCTGATTTCTCTATCACTCATCTGTCAACTGACTCTGTCTTTTTCACAGGATGGCAGGATCTTGGCTCTGATACCATTGTAATGAGCCAACCAATTTCTTTTTTGTTTTTAGATGATCAAGCAATTACAGCAGTCACCTGTTAAGGTTAGCCCAAAACCAAACTCTGCTGGAAAGTAACTCTACGCCAAGAATGCACACTTAAACTCAGGATGAGAATGGTGTCGTCATATGGCGCCGAGGGTCGCTAGAAGCAATTGACAGTAATGCAATGCTGAAGAAAGCTCAACACGAAGAATGTGCTCTCCAAACCCGAGGTGGGTATGGCGCTACCATATGGTGGAGGATCTATTGAGATAATGCAATGCTAAAAGTAACTCGACACCAAGAATGTGCCCTCAAGACCCGAGATGGGTAAGGCGCTACCATATGGCGGAGGATCTATTGAGAGAATGCAATGTTGAAAGTAACTCGACACCAAGAATGTGCGCTCAAGACCCAAGATGGGTAAGGCGCTACCATATGGCAAAGGACCTATTCAGAGAATGTAATACTGAAAGTAACTCTAACACCAAGAATGTGCACTCAAGACCCGAGATGGGTGTGGTGCTATCATATGGTGCTGAGAATCTAAATGCAGTACAATGAAGACTGAGCAAATGCCAGTCTCTTCCACAAATGTAGGGAAATATGAAATTGCAAGAATTAAAATGGCTGAACAGTACTGCTGTAGCAGCGTTACAATATGAGTTTCTCCTACAAATATCACTGTATTTCAAATGTCTCAATGCTGCAATGAAGTATTATATCTCTCCTATCATCAAATGACTCAATCCACACTAAAGCCAACCCAAAAGACAAACTTCTACAATCTAATTTTGACAGACCAGCAACTGAAAATGCACAAACCAGCAACTAGACAACCCACTAAAATGCTCATAACTCTCTCATAACTACTCTGAATGACATGAGACCAAGTGCAATGAACTCCTAGGAAGATAGCGACCAATTTATGACCAAGAAATAGCTTCAACAACTACTCAATGAATTATCTAAACATTTGCCAGGCATGATGAAGTAGAACGGCCTCAAGAGGGGCGACTTCTGCAAAATAAAATCCAAATCTGCATATTAAAATCTGAAACTCACCAAAAGGGAGCGCCCAAGGACGACAATGTCAAATGCAAACTACCTAGAACCATACAAAATTTATTCTAAGACTTCTAACTAAAATCAACTTTCAGCTATGCATAACCAGCAACTTCAAAAGACTAAAAAACATCAGAAAACTCCATCTCAAGTGCTCAATCTGTTCTCAAGAGTCAAGAACAGCCATAATCTTAACTAGTTGCTATCTTTCAAGCAAGAAGGTAAGCCAAGCTAGGAGGTATGCATTCCTCGAAGCAACTCACTCACCATTTCGACAGCTTAATGATATAATTTTTTCATGGATGCAAAACAAAGAGCCTAGCACTCTTATTTATAGCTTTTCTCTCTCCAAATTCAAATTCATTTCCCTCCAAGATGGATGCCTAATCCAAATTCACATTCACCTTGCAATGTTCTGTCAATTTACATTTCATTTCACCTTTACCCAAGTCGTCCACTTCATGAAGACATAACACTTTATTAAAAATATCAATAAAGTGTAGTGTGGCGTCCAAAAAGTAATAAAGTGAAACACTTTATAAAATAATATATCCCCTCAAAATATTATCTCATTTACATTTCATTTCCCCATGTTTCCAAGGCGTCCTGAAACTATGTCTGCACTTCAACGAGCTCAATGTACTCACCACCTTCATGCTGGTACTGGCAAGGGATAGATGTCACCAATGTTCTTACGAACTTAATAGCTCTTGCCACATTTTTTCTGCACTCAGTCAATTCTACAAAGATTGTATCATAAGCTTTTACCTTGTAGACAAGTTGTTCTTTCCAAGTGAAAAGGTTTTGCTTGTTCTCCTCTACAGTGACTGAATTGTATGCCATCTTCAAGTCTAAGATGGTGATCTCATCTAAAGGCCTACTCTCTGCTATGCTCTATTTCAATTCCTATATTTCTGTGTGAAGGTCATGGGCATTGTACCTCAATTGGTACAACCCTGCCATATCAACCGGCCCCTGGTGACAAACTCTTCCACTTGATCTCTTAGGTGCTTCCCATATAGAATTAGCTGATTTTGCTTTGCAGGTAGCTCCAGCATTTGCGAAAGCAAGGCGGTGACGTTTGAGGTACACTGAAGAAGGTTGTAGATGTATTGTCGAAGTTGTTGGTTTTCAGCCTTGAGAGATGCTTTCTCTTCACCATCCTTAACAACTCTTTCTTTTATGCTCACTGATGCAACCTCAAAGAGATCTACCTCAGCCTGGCGTGTGCTTTTACCAGGGTTGACTTTCACCAAAGTGAACTCGTCAACCTCTAGTTCATCCACATTTTTGTCCTCAGGTGGTGTGGCGGTCTCACTGACAATCTCGTTGCCGGCATTCTTTTCCACATGAACCTACTCTTTTGAGCTTCTTCTCTGACGTGTCTTGGTAGATATGATCAAATTCTGCAAAGTCCAATTTGTAGGACGGCTTTCTCCTCTTCCTACCCAGGAGATTCTCAAGCCAAGAAGAATCTCGACTAACCTCGCTGGAAGGAATGGCGCTAGTCCCACGAACTCCTGATGAGTGAGATTGTGTTGAGACGTCCCATGGTGGCGAATTTGGTGTAATGTCCCCTTCACACTACCCATCCTGGTAATTATTTAGCCTTATTTATTCTTGAAGGCTAAATGGAGAAATAAGAGAATATTGATTAAATTAATTATTTGTAAAGTTATCTCAATAAAATAATATCATAAAGATAACTTTATATTTAATTAATTTAATAAAGTGACTAAAATAAAATGTTATATTATAAAGTCACTTGAGGAATAAAATATTATTACTTTCTAGAAGCTTCTTGGAGGTGATTGTGAATTCTTTATAAGGAGCTTATTGGAGACTTATTGTGATATCTTGAGTTCATACATTTTCATGCCTATGAGGTAGAAGCTGAATGCTTGCATTTGCTCGAGGGTTTGAAGACTCTAGAGTGTCGATTTTGGTTGTGAAATATCAACCCTAGCTGGATTGAATGGGAGATATTTCAGTCTCTCAAGTTGTGCCAAAATTTTGTGGCCTTTCGCCAAATTTTGATCTTTGGAGAAATTCGATTGAAGGAATACATTTGCAGATTTTTTGTGAAGACATTTCCAGTCAAAGGGTGGTTCGATTTCTTCATCAAGGAGGACGATATTGGAGGAATATTTGCAGTCCTTGGAGAGGACGATTTTGCATTGGAGGAGAACGATTTCATCTTGTTTTTCTGGCTTGATTTCTATACATTTTTGCTGCTGAGAATCGTCGTATGTTGGAAGGCTCAGCGCACTTGCATGTTGGTGCAATTTTGACTTAGGAGACAAGAGAAAATTCGATCAAGCCTTTGGGGCGATCGCTGGTTATTTAGGAGGCTAGATGCATCAGTTTGGAGGGCAGAATTGACATCTACATGAGGATTCGATAACTTCCAGGTTGTTGCTAAAGTTTCATCAGGCAAGGCGTCTTTCTCAGGTTCATTATAATCTTGGATAGTTTAATAAATTTGCATTGTCATATGATAGGATTGTTCACTGCCATCAAGCAGAGATTGTCATTGTAATTTCAGTCATCAAAATAGTAGAATTGCATTATCATATCAAGTCTGATCGCTGTCCTTGACAGCAACTTTTGATGTAATTAAATGCTAACATTGGTAATCAGAATTGCATAGTCTTTTAGGTCTGAGTTTTCAAGACATTTCCAGCATTGTAAAAAGTCTGATGTCATTTGCAAATATCATAATAGAGGAGTTGGAGTTTGGCAGCAAATTGTTTAACAAAATGTCTTGTTGCTGTAGATGCACATTTGCATAAATCGTCATTTATATGCATTTGAAAATACAAAAATATCTTGCATATCATTTGTATTAATTTGGTAGTTGTCTAGCATTGTTAGAGAAGCATTTAAACTCCATTTGCATCAATCAAAACCAAAACAAGACAAACTGAAAACCATTACCAGCAGTTATAAGATTGCAAGACAAGTGTTTGTCAAAATTCCTAAGGCAGAAAATCAAGGGTTTTTGATCAGTTTTGGCAAGGCACTTTACAGTGGTATCAAAGCTATTGTTCCTGCCAGCCTGTAGGGGTACATGAGTGATAGAGAAAAAAGGTACGCAGCAAGAGAAGAAAAGAAGAAAGAACAACACTACGATAAAGGCACCAAGCTTTGGCAGCCACCAGAAGTTCCAGAAGGGAAAACAGTTTCAGACATATTGGGAATACATTCAAAGGTTGAAATAGAATCATCTAGCACAATGGGTGAAAGAAGAAGTGGCAGCCCAAGTAGAGAAGAACCAAGGAGAGAAGAGCAATCAAGTGAAGCACTCTTGAGAGAACATCTAGAAGAGCAAAGAACAATAAATCGGAGTGTGGCACAAGTGTTGGATCTTTTGACAAGAAATTTGGTTAATCTCAATAAAAAAAATATGAATGGAGGAAACAATGGCCAAGGAGACAATTTAGTCAATAATAACAAGGTCCCTAATCACCGTGCTACACAAGGAGGGTCAAGACCTATGATGCCCGTCTTTTCAGCTAGAGAAGAGCAACAAGAAGTAAACAATGAACTCACAATAGTCGAGCTTCAGGATCAATTCAGGCAAGATTGGGTAGCTGTTGGTTTTCAACATGACATGTCTCTTAAAGATTACATAGACCTAAGAATGAGACACAGACCCAGGAGAGGTAATAGAGAGTAGCACAATGATATTAGAAGAAAAGTGGGCAAATTGAGCTTTCCTTACTATGATGGATCAGGGAAGACATCAGCGTGAGCTTGGGTGCAAAAAGTGGATACTTATTTTCAGCTAAATCCTATTCCTGAGGATGAAGCAATCAAATATGCTACTATACACTTAGATGGAGTTGCACATGAGTGGTGGTATCATGGATTGGTCACAATGGGTCAAGATCAGATTACTTTTAATGTAGAGTTCACTGAGCATTTGATTGACAGGTTTGATGTGAAGGATCCAGAACTCCATTTCAAGGAGTTAGCTTAGCTTAAACAGTGGGGATCATTGGACACATACATTGCTGATTTTCAAAGGCTGGTTGTTCTAGTGACTGATATTTCAAAGAGAAGGATTGGATCCAAGAGAGTTAGGATATATTGAGAGCACTCAAGGACAACTTACAAGTGGCACAGAATCAACAGAAGACTTATGCTGATAGACATAGGGTTGAGCACAGTTTTGAGGTAGGGGACTTGGTCTACCTTCATTTGCAGCCCTATAGACAGTCTTCGTTGAAGAAGAGCGGTGCGGAGAAGCTGAAACCTAGATTTTATGGACCATACAGGATCATCAGGTGAGTTGGAGAGGTGGCATATCAGTTGGAGCTGCCAAAGAGCAACAAGATTCACAATGTATTTCATGTTTCGTGCCTCAAGAAGGCACTTGGGCAATGTGTAACTTCTTCCTCAGAGCTTCCCCCATTAGATGAGGAGGGACATTTGGTCCTAGTCCCTGAGGAAATCATAGATACCTAGGAGAAGAGATTGAGAAATAGGGTGGTGAAGGAGTATTTGGTGAGATGGAGAGATTTGCCCGCCAAGGATGCCACATGAGAGTGATCAGATTCTACAGCATCCTAGTTTACAATTGCTTGAGGGAAAGCAATTTTGGGAAGGGGGGACTGTAATGTCCCCTTCACACAAGCCATCCTGGTAATTATTTAAACTTATTTATTCCCAAACGCTAAGTAGAGAAATAAGGGAATATTGATTAAATTAATTAATTGTAAAGTTATCTCAATAAAATAATACCATAAAAATAGCTTTATATTTAATTAATTTAATAAAGTGACTAAAATAAAATGTTATATTATAAAGTCACTTGAGGAATAAAATATTATTATTTTCTAGAAGCTTCTTGGAAGTTATTGTGAATTCTTTATAAGGAGTTTATTGGAGACTTATTGTGATATCTTGAGTTCATACATTTTAATGGCTGTGAGGTAGAAGCTGAATGCTTGCATTTGCTCGAGGGTTTGAAGACTCTAGAGTATTGGTTTTGGTTGTGAAATATCAACCCTAGCTGGATTGAGTGGGACATATTTCAGTCTCTCAAGTTGTGCCAAAATTTTGTGGCCTTTGGCCCAATTTTGATCTTTGGAGAAATTCGATTCAAGGAATACATTTGCAGATTTTTTGTGAAGACATTTCCAGTCAAAGGGTGGTTCGATTTCTTCATCAAGGAGGACAATATTGGAGGAATATTTGCAGTCCTTGGAGAGGACGATTTTGCATTGGAGGAGAACAATTTCATCTTGTTTTGTTTGCTCAATTTCTATACATTTTTTCTAGTGAGAATTGTGGTATGTTGGAAGGCTGGGTGCACTTGCATTTTGGTGCATTTTTAACTTAGGAGGCAAGAGAAAATTCGATCAAGCCTTTGGGGAGATCATTGGTTATTTAGGAGGCTAGACGCATCAGTTTCGAGGGTAGAATTGACATCTACACGAGGATTCGATAACTTCCAGGTTGCTGCTAAAGTTTCATCAAACAAGGCTTCTTTCTCAGGTGCATTGTAATCTTGCTTAGTTTAATAAATTTGCAAAGGTCATATGATAGGATTGTTCGCTGCCATCAAGCAGAGATTGTCATTGTAATTTCAATCAAGAATTGCATTATCATATCAAGTCTGATCGCTGTCCTTGACATCAACTTTTGATGTAATTAAATGCCAACATTGGTAATCAGAATTGCATAATCTGTTAGGTCTGAGTTTTTGTAATGTCCCTTTCTCGGTGACCATGCAAAATGCTATTTTAGCCTTTTAATTCTCGAGGGCTAAAGGCACGATAAGGGAATCTCGTGCTTAATTACTTAATATTGCCTAAGTGTCAACCTAATATTTAAAAGGTGATACTAAATAATTAATTAAACAAGGTGATAAGCGACTTAAATGAAATATTTAAAAGTGCACTATGTAAAGTCACTTTATAATTTTGAGGGGAAATTAAGTGAGCGATTTATAAAGAGAAAGGAAGCTATTTTCGAATTACCCTTGCAATGAACATTTTTCTCTGAGTAAGTATTGAACCTTCTTGGTTGTGGGTTTTGGAACCCTAGCTCTGTTTTGGCTGTGAGACATCAGTCCTAGCAGAAATTCGAAGTTACATTTTGGTGCAAACGAATTTGGAGTCAGTTGGAGGAAAGAAAATCGAAGTATCATCTGATTTTCGTGACTTGAACATCTGAGAATTTTGCAGCTTCAATGGATCAAAATTGTGAGCCCATTTGCACTCTTTGGAGGCGTTATTCAATGGAGAAACCCTAGGCGCTTTTCCTTTCAGCTGAATATCTTATGACTGGGTCAAAATAATGCTGAAACAGTGACAGAGAAGGGAAGGACATGTTTTTCTGAGTTAAAGCGCTTCATATTTAGCTGGAAATCTGACTTGAGCTTCAGGCTAAAGGCATTTGGGAGTGACGTTTGTGGATAAGAAGGCTGGGCGGATCATTTAGAAGAAGAAACGAATGTCCAAGAAGGTATTACAGTTGCTGCTGGACAATCTGGGCATTGCTAAACGGCTTCCTCTTGCTCAGTTCATGGTCAATGAAATACTTCAGGTCTGAGCTCTTTATTTGCATTGTAATCTATGTCTTAGAACCTGTAGTTGTTTCCCGATGTCATAGCAACAACCTATTTGTACCTTTGTAAATGAGGCTGTAATAAGTAATCATCAGTCATCATAAATACAGAAATTGCATCCCATACATGTTGTTACAGTTAGAGTGATCTTTCTGTGTATTTCTTTAGTGCTACAAGATGTCTTGTTATAGCTGGGTGCTAGAAATGCACTGACATTGTCTTTAATGGGTGGAACGGCTGCATATGTGAATGAAAGAGTTAAGAGTTGTTAGAAAATTGTTGGAAGATTGCTGTGAATATAAATCCTGGTCTGAAATTTATCATTTCTGTTTGTGCATAGTTGTAAGGTGTTTCTGGGAATATACTCAATGAGAAATCTACATTTGAAAGCCCAAAAACATACCCTGGACTGTTAAGAGTAAATCTACCTATATGTAGAAATTGCTGTTCATGTATTACAGCTTCTTATGCTCAGAAAAAGCTTATCAGATTTCTGTATGAATCCTTGCTATTACTATGTCATGTTAGTAGTGCAAGGAGGTGTCTACAGTGAAGAGCTCATCATCTTACTACAGTTGCAATCACTAGATATTTGTAACATCGTTCATATGATCTGCAGTTAAGGAATTACAATAGAATCTCTTAAGCCTCTAGCAGCTGTACATGTTTCTTGTTTTCGTTAACGAATGCCAATATTCCATGAATCATATCTTCCATGCTTGATTAAATAAAGACTGATAAACTGAAACAAAAGCAAAAACCTTATACATTCCAGAAGGGTATTCTACAGCGGTATCAAAGCTGGTGATCTTGCCAGCCTGTTTGGGTTGCTTCTCATTCCTGGCAGATTTTTAGTTTTGGGTCAGAATTTTCAGCCTTGCATGTGGGTGATCAGCACTTGCATGTATGTTCAGTGATAGGCAGCTGAAAGAAATTGTTCAGTGAAGGTGAGATCATGGCATCTCTCATGGGGAGAAGAATTGAGACAGATGTCTTGATTGAGTCTCTTAGACAAAGTCAGGATGAATTGGAAAGAGCAGTTGAAGAGAAGTTGGATCGAAGGAAGTACGATCAAGAGGCCACCAAAATTATTGATGAGTACCAAGGTCTTTCAGATGATTTTAAGCATCAAATTTCATGGGATGCTTTCTTGGAAATAATCAAGGAAAGGCATCCTGACAAAAAGGGCCTTATTGAATACATACAAAGGACAAGGAATGAACGAAGGAGAAGAAATCTTTGCTTCCTATGTAAAGATTCTTGGGAGCCTAACCACAAATGTAAGAATAAAGAAGATGAATCAGTAACCTTCACCACATGTCCTTTCTTTCAGGATGTTGTGGAATCCAAAAATGGAAAAGATGAAGTCCTGATAGCTGAAATAAATGAGTCTGAACCTCTGCATGATGAAGACAAGGTCAAAAATCAAGAGGCATGCATACAGGAGCTCACTGTTTTGGGAAGGACTACAACAAAAATTAGTAAAGATGAGCTTTGTTTTGATGAAGTTAATAAGCTTGGAGTGTTGGACTTTGCAAGTCCTTCATTCGATGAAGACCTTGAAGATGCCACTACATTGAAGAATGGATTGAGAATAACTGATAGATTTCTAGATGGTGACTTTGCAAACAGCTGTCCATTATCGTCACATAATCATGAGGTTGCTAATGTTTTGTTCAAAAAAGAGCGGGATGAAGTTGAGTATGTTGAAGTTGTCACATCAGCATATAGTGAAGAATTTTTACATCACTCCAGTGAGGATAGTTTAGATGTTCGGAAAGAATTGCCAATGTCCATTGTATATCAATTTGATTTCCAAACCGCACCTATGGAGAGAAATGCCCATGTTAGCTTCAGCACTTTTGATTCTGATGGTAATTTGTTTAAGGAAATAGTCATTCATGAGAAACATGATGAGCTTACTTGTTCATATCCAAACCATCAGCTCATAAGTTCATGGGATCCAGGTATTTCATCACTAAAATATGGTGGAGAGAAAGCATATGATGATCTCTCTTTCAAACACAACGTTGTCCTTACCACAGAACCTAGAATATGCAAGGGAAATGTCATTGAGGTGACTAAATTTAAGAGTCATGTTCTTGAAGACAGGTCTGAAATTTTATGGTGTGAGGTTGATCCTTATCAAAGGCTTAAGGAGTCATATGATTGGAAGAATCAGTTGATAGCCACGGAAGATAAGGTTGTGGCAGCCCTAATTCATTTTGACAACTCACACAAATTCGTTGAAGAGCTCTTTTGGTAGGTCCAGGTTGAAAAGAGACAAAAGGGCATTGAAAGGGGATCCTCTCTTGCAGATTCACAAGTAACCAAAGAAGCCTTGAGAATAATGAAGTCAGATTACTCGCAAGTGCTTGCGGATAGGGATCATGTTATCAAGTTGGTTGAAGATAAGGAAAAAGAGGTTGAGAAACTTAACGAGTTTCACAGGTATTGCAATTTGGAGCCAAGCTACCCTCGAATACTTGTAGAAGAGTGCATTGTTGATGGAATAATGTATAAAGACTTCAACACTTCGCCTAATATAGAGGTTCGGGATGTAGATAGGGTTGGGAACCCATGTCAAGAATTTGAATTCTTGAATTTTGAGGAACAATCGCCACACGTAGGTACTGATTGCAGCCACGGAATAGCTGAAATAATAGGTGTTGAAGGCAGTTTCCAGCATGCTACACTTCAGGGATCAACAATTAATGATGAGCATTCGGGATTGGAAGAAGGTATGCATGAAACTTATGAAGACATCACTGAAAATGAAGAAGAATATGTGAATTTTATGAGTGTTAACGGCAGCCTATTGTCTATGCATGAATTTGATAATCACAAAGAGATAGATAAGTCTCAAGCAGGTGATTTTGTTATGGAGCTTATTCATGTTGACACTCATGATATCATAGATAAGAATGTGATAGTGTGGATGGATCCAAGGTACACAAAAAGATTGTCTTTTCAAAAGGGATTTGATAATTCTTGCTTTATAAAGATACTATCTTGGGACACTTTGAACGACACTTCCTTGAGAGGACTATCAAATGAAACCTTGAGGATTCTTAATCCTAAACATACCGTCCATCGGTCCTTTGTAGTCAGTGTTCGTGAGTATCATATTCCTAGATTGCTAAGTTCGTATAACTTCATCAACTTGCAGCAAGTAAGAGGACTTTCAGATTTGGTGCAAGGGGTTTTATCTTACTCTTGGATGAATTGTGGTTGTTCTATACTGTTATATACAGATCCTTCAAACTTGGTATTGAAGGATATAGCTGATTGCACGGATTTGTGTGCATTGGATTCTCACCCTAACATTTGGAGGTTGAGTGTTGATAAGGGATCACCCAATTATGGCAACCATGGCAATCCCGAGATGGTTATAGTCCTGATTCTCAGATTTATCAGAACTATCATCAGTTGTTGCATCAGTCAAGAGGACATGGGTGTGAGTATGATTGATAGTAATCCTAGGACTTGGGATCCAGGGACAATTACTTGGGGTGAGAGGTTGATTCAAAATTGGTTTGGTGAACAAATTTTTAGAGTTGACACCGCTGTCTACTCTCCAATCAGCTTGCAGAAAACAATGAATGATAACATGTAGATGGATTGGTCAATACCTCCAGCCCAGCAGTGGAGTGATTCTCAGTGGGTGTTCATCGGTAGAGGTAATGTGGTTATTAGAGGAGTTCCTTTGGTCATTCCTACATTCCCATTTCCTATTTTTTCGGGGGTAATGATTTGTGACAGCTGTTGCCCTAGCATTCTCTTGTTGATGATGACAACATTAGTTTATGGGCAGAGTGACTTCGTGTACCTACAAGCTTCTTGGCAACATATTATGGGAGGATTTACGGAGCTCGAGCAATTATTACTAGCCTCCACCAGTGTGAGTGAAGGATATTGTAATCAGATTGAGCGGTTGATAGATATATCCGCAAATGCTATAGTGGTGATTGTAGTTAATCGGATGAGTTGGTGCACTCGATACAAACATATTGATACTTGGGAATTAGGTATCGATGAGAGGTTATCAGTTTATGATCGGGGTGGCATTGTCAAGATGGATGATTTCAGGGATGACACTGTTGTTATCGACCTCCGATTAGGCACTAATTCGTATCATCTTTGGGACATTGTGAGGAGATTTGTTGAGGGTTACTCGTTGGAGTTGAGTAGAGAATGTTTGTTGTTGCCCAGGATCGAGTTAGACAGTGGGATTTCATATATGGATCTCACTCAGGCGCTTTGGCAAGAGATTTTCCAAGATAGAGACTACAACCCTTGTAGAGATTTCAGTATGGGTATTGGTGATGTTCACTTTTTCGGGTCGCAGGAGTTCAGAGCACAGCTGGAGAATGATGCATTTATAGTTTTTATCAGAGTAGTGCAGCGAAAACATGGTGGACATTTGAGGAGATCGACTTGGGACCCCGGGATTACACGTGGGTGCAGTTGGTTTCAATTGGTTGCTAGTGTGGCTACCTTGGCATTGCCTGAGGACAAGCAACCTTTGGGAAGGGCAGATTGTAATGTCCCTTTCTCGGTGACCACACAAAATGCTATTTTAGCCTTTTAATTCTCGAGGGCTAAAGGCACAATAAGGGAATCATGTGCTTAATTACTTAATATTGCCTAAGTGTCAACCTAATATTTAAAAGGTGATATTAAATAATTAATTAAACAAGGTGATAAGTGACTTAAATGAAATATTTAAAAGTGCACTATGTAAAGTCACTTTATAATTTTGAGGGGAAATTAAGTGAGAGATTTATAAAGAGAACGGAAGCTCATTTTCGAATTACCCTTTCAATGAACATTTTTCTTTGAGTAAGTATCGAACCTTCTTGGTTGTGGGTTTTGGAACCCTAGCTCTGTTTCGGCTATCAGACATCAGTCCTAGCAGAAATTCGAAGTTACATTTTAGTGCAAACGAGTTTGGAGTCAGTTGGAGGAAAGAAAATCGAAGTATCATCTGATTTTCGTGACTTGAACATCTGAGAATTTTGCAGCTTCAAAGGATTGAAATAGTGAGCCCATTTGCACTCTTTGGAGGAGTTATTCAATGGAGAAACCCTAGGCGCTTTTCGTCTCAGCTGAATATCTTATGACTGGGTCGAAATAATGCTGAAACAATGACAGATAAGGGAAGGACGTGTTTTTCTGAGTTAAAGTGCCTCATATTTAGCTAGAAATCTGACTCGAGCTTCAGGCTAAAGGCATTTGCGAGTGACGTCTGTGGATAACAAGGCTGGGCGCATCATTTAGAAGAAGAAACGAATGTCCAAGAAGGTATTACAGTTGCTGCTAGACAATCTGGGCATTGCTAAACGGCTTCCTCTTGCTCAGTTTGTGGTCAATGAAATACTTTAGGTCTGAGCTCTTTATTTGCATTGTAATCTACGTCTTAGAACCTGTAGTTGTTTCCCAATGTCATAGCAACAACCTATTTTGTACCTTTGTAAATGAGGCTGTAATAAGTAATCATCAGTCATCATAAATACAGAAATTGCATCCCATACATGTTGTTACAATCAGAGTGATCTTTCTGTGTATTTCTTTAGTGCTGCAAGATATCTTGTCATAGTTGGGTGCTAGAAATGCACTGACGTTGTCTTTAATGGGTGGAATGGCTGCATATGTGAATGAAAGAGTTAAAGAGTTGTTAGAAAGTTCTTGGAAGATTGCTGTGAATATAAATCCTGGTCTGAAATTTATCATTTCTGTTTGTGCATAGTTGTAAGGTGTTTCTGGGAATATACTCAATGAGAAATCTGCATTTGAAAGCCCAAAAATATACCCTGGACTGTTAATCTACCCATATGTAGAAATTGCTGTTCATGTATTACAGCTTCTTATGCTCAGAAAAAGCTTATCAGATTTTTGTATGAGTCCTTGCTATTACTGTGTCATGTTAGTAGTGCAAGGAGGGGTCTACAGTGAAAAGCTCATCACCTTACTACAGTTGCAGTCACTAGATATTTGTAACATCGTTCATATGATCTGCAGTTAAGGAATTACAATAGAATCTCTTAAGCCTCTAGCAGCTGTACAGGTTTCTTGTTCTCGTTAACGAATGCCAATATTCCATGAATCATATCTTCCGTGCTTGATTAAACAAAGATTGATAAACTGAAACAAAAGCAAAAACCTTATACATTCCACAAGGGTATTCTATAGTTTTCAAGACATTTCCAGCATTGTAAAAAGTCTGATGTCATTTGCAAACATCATAATAGAGGAGTTGGACTTTGGCAGCAAATTGTTTGACAAAATGTCTTCTTGTTGTAGATGCACATTTGCATAAGTCGTCATTTATATGCGTTTGAAAATACAAAAATATCTTGCATATCTGTAATGTCCCCTTTTTGATGGAAACACTTAAACCTGAATCTTGCATTCAAAGTATTTCTCAAAGAGACACTAGAACGTTAGAGATCAATAAATTCAGTGATAAAATCTAATAAGACTAGAGATGATATAAATATTTCATGCTCGTCAAGGAATTATCCATCTCTTCTTATCACTTCTATGAATGATTCTTCTATAATATGTTTCATAAGTACATTAGGGTAGGTATTAAACATCTATCAAGAACCCATAGATGGCGTTCCACTCTACCATTTATCATCTTAGTGAATGAATAGAGTCATCCATACATCAAAACATAATATCATCATATGGTGTTCTTGTGATTAAATAATTGACCATTATTATTATGGGGCAGGGTTTGGGTCTGCACTTATGACTAGGATCAATTTCTAATTATAGGGCTCTATTATGAACTCAAGTAGTTGGATCCATATAATTGATCATCAACAATAGTGCATTGAGTCTATGACTCTACCTTACATGTCTTGAGCATAACATGACTGAAATCAAAATACATCTACTGCTGCCTATACATGAGACCTGAGCATATTATAATCTGATTTAAATAACATTAAATATACCTAATGGTCTATTTTAAATATTACCGTCTTAATGCACATAATATTAATTGTACCTAATACTCTAGCTGGGACTTCAAATATACTAGGACGATAACACACAGTAAGGAATACATCTAAACTATGTATCATAACTGGAAACCAAAGAGATACATGCCTATTTGGCAAAATATATTCCCAGGTGACTGAGAGATGCCACGTATTAGGAAATTGCTATCTCTTTTCTTATATCCCTGCTGATCCTTAATCAATTGCAGACTTATATATATAACTGTAGAGTGCATACCTTTAGTTTACTGTATAGAATTGTACCCTTTCACAAGTACGGTTCAGGAATTGCCTCCCAATGTATCGCTGGAGATCTATTTCCTGAAATCGTCTCTTTCTTGTCTTTTTCTTCTTTTTATATTCTAATTCCCTTATCATGTTTCTTTCATCCTTTATTCATCGATGTCCCTCACCATCTTACTTCCTCTTACTTTATATCCTTTTCACAATGAGAAAAGATGTGCTTCTTTAAGGAAGGTTGTGTTCTTTTAGTTTGGAGGGACGTTACTTGCTGCTTATAACTAATCACTCAGCTTTGTATTTGATGACTATTATTTATATTGTTTTTAGGTGTTTATTTTAATATGCTTATATTTATATTTTATTCAATATTTATACTTATATTTATTTTGATATATTTATATTCATATGTTATTCAATATTTATATATATTTGTATTTTATCTTTTATTCAATTATAATATTATCTATAATTATAAAATCTTTATTTATATTTATATCATATTTATAGTATCATTATAATAAATGATTATAGTTGTTAATATTTATATATTAATATTATCTTTATAATTAAATTGCTTATATATATATATATATATATATTGTTATTTATTTATTTATTTGAGACATAGTTATTATTTTGATATTTGGTTTATTTATTTTTGTCTCAATATTTCATATCTGGTGTTACAATTCCGGGGACATGACAATATCATTTCTATTCATTTGGTAGTTGTCTAGCATTGTTAGAGAAGCATTTAAATTCCATTTGCATCAATCAAAACCAAAACAAGACAAACTGAAAACCATTACCAGCACTTATAAGATTGCAAGATAAGTGTTTGTCAAAATTCCTAGGGAAGAAAATCAGGGGTTTTTGATCAGTTTTGGCAAGGCACTTTACATCTGGCTCCAAGTCGATGTGAATTGGAGACTGTTGCAGTGGCAACTAGATAGGAGATTTTGCTTCAACCTCTGGCACTGTCTCAGCTATATCTGTGGCTGTCTCCACATGTTCTTGCTGATTTATATCAGCAACTTGCGTCTTTCCTCTCATATGCCCTGACATTCTGCTTCCTTCAGGAGGGTTACTCCTTGTTTTTTGTCTGGGTTTTCACTTTGAAGTGGAAGGTAGTGTGGTAGTAACCGGTGGCTGTAATGTCCCCATTTTAGCCATACGTTCTTCTGTGATTGATAGCCTATTTTCGGGGGCCCGTAGGCTAGTCAGAGGTGCAAATTAGGGTTTCCTATTTTGTAGGAGGTTTCAGATGAGCTTTTGAAGGTTTGCATGTAATAGTTTTTGATGCATGTCTGGTGGAGCTTTCTGGGTTTTTGGAGAGCTTCAGGATAAGGTAACATGCATGTTGAGAAAATGACATGCATTTATGGCGCATACCTTGCATGCAGCAAAGGTTTCTGGGTTTTTTTAGGTTTTCAGAGTTCTTCAGAATGATGTAACATGCATCTCCATTTGACAACCTTTCCAGGCACTTACTATTTTTGGTAAGTTATGACGACTGCTCGATTTGTGCTCAAAATGAGTTTGGAGACGGTTACTATTTTTAGCAGTATGCTATTTTAGTAAGTGTTATTTTTGGCAATGCTATGTTTGCCAGCAACTCAACAATCAATTCAGTTTCTATTTCGGGAAAAGCAGATTTGGTGAATTCTGGCCTAAGGCACTTTGGGGCTCGTTTTGGCAAATTATATCATTTAAGTCATTTTAATAATCTATTATCTTTTTGGGCCCCATGGCCTAGTCTAATGACTTAATGTTGTTTTAAAAGAGGGCCTTGAGTTTGGATTCCCTCATGAAGGAATTGAACATTTAAATGTTTAAATATTTGCCAAGGTGATGTTGGACACCTAGGAAGATGGAGAATAAAGTGCATTTTAAAATTAAATTATTCCAATATGTTTGGGCGTGCCTTTTGGAGGAAAAAGAGGGAATTTGAAAGGTCACCTTGGGAAATCTATTTAAACAAGCATTTGCTCCATCATTTGGTATTCATTGATGTTGATTCTATCGAAATGCTATTGAAATGAATTCAGAGCTCTTGCTTCGAGGAACGCATACCTCCTAGCTCCAAGGATTTAGTTTCGTACTTGCAAGACAGTACCTAGCTCGATTCCGAAGACTGTGCTTCATCCAAGAATGCAGATTGAGTTTATTTTGATTTTCGAATTTAGATTGTTGTTGTATAATCTGATTTTGAGGTTGCTGGTTTTTGTATGGTTGTAACTCATTTTCATTCACAGCTCTTTGTGTGAATTTTTATTGGTTCTAGGTATTTAAGCTATTATCTTTCCTACCTTGGGCACCCCCTTTCACCAAGTTTCAAATTTTATTATGAAGTCTCCATTTTTCTAGAGCAGGTCACCCTTGATAGGAAGGTTTTATCATTTCCAAATTTGCATTGGGATGCATGCATAAAATTTGAAGGTTGTTTGAAGCTATTTGTTGCCTTGTATTTGGTCGCCCTTCTCCTAGGCTCCATTTGCAATTGGTTTGGAGTCATTTGCATGAGCATTGAAGGAGATATGAACATTCTAGTGATCTCCTAGCTTGTTGGTTTGAGTTTTCAGTTTGTTGGTTATTCAAATCAGACCTGGTTATTTAAGTTTAATGCCATATTCCTTTGCTATTCTCATTCACATTTGTAATAAGTAATATTCTGAAATCATTGTCTTGAAGTTAGAGCAAAATTCATTGAAAATTCATTGTAAAAGAAGGCATATTATAATGCTAATTACAGTAGTACTTTTTAAGCTAATTACTTTCAGCATATACATTTGTATTTACTACTCCCACTGAATAAGTGGTTGAGTATTCGATATTTCAATTTTTTAATTACTCCCACCGAAGAAGTGGTTTAGTATTATTTTACATCTAGCATATATTGTTTAAATATCCTCCCACTGAATAAGTGTTCGTGTGGATTGATGGCTGGCTTACCACCTTATAAATTGTAATAACTTCGCTCCCGTTGAATAAGTGGTAGAGCTTCATGTTCGGTTATCTGCCTACATCTATATTTCCAACATTTTACTTCAGAATGGTTGGCTAGCGACCTATAACATTGCAATTTCAATTTCAGTTTATTCCTAGCAATCCCCTTGCATCGTATGCTCTCACCTCGCCCACATCGAGATCTTAGTGATGAGAAACTGGAGGGTTCAATTTCAGTTGGTTTGATTATTGGAGCTAACGTTAACAATGGTGATTGTGCTGATAAAATACAGGAACAAAAAAAAAAAAAAAACTAAGGGGGATATTTCTGTTACACCCTAGTTGTCTAGTTACTATTTACTATTACTACATAGGGTAAATATGAATGTAATGTGAATTCTGGAGATGAATAAATGATGCTTGTAGCTTGTTATCAATATGAATGTGTTGGCGTAACAACTAGCACCTCTGGAGTAAGAGTTGGTACGGACAGCTATGCACACTACGCAATGAGTGCTCTTCAAATTAGGAGGGGAAGCTCCCTCGTTGTGCTTGACAAAAGTACTTGCAAAGGGAAATAAACTAAACTATATCCTGTCTTTTTGCTTCAGCTATAGAGGTACAAGGCTTTCTCGAAAACTATATACGTTGCAGCTGAGTATTTTCTGGTTTCGAAGACTACTAACTACAACTAGGCTTAATTACTTAAAATCTATCCAATTTCCTCAAGAAAACAAAGCATGAGGAAACGGAGCAAGGTTTGACTATCTGACGATAAACAAGTATAGATTCTCAACTTGAAGGCAAGGTGGCACATCTATCAGCTCAATCTAGACAAGTTTATTGGAAACAACATCACACGATAAACTAAGTACGGATTCTCAACTTGAAGGCAAGGTGGCACGACTATCAACTCAATCTGAATAAGTTTATTGTTCACAACAACACACGATAACCAAGTGCAGATTCTCTACTTTAAGGCAAGGTGGCACAACTATCATCTCAATCTAAACAAGTTTATTGAACACAAAACAGATTTGATCTAACTAAGGAAAGAATCCACCATTATAATTTCATGAAACCCTATGTGGCATAACAATTCATCATAATAGTAAAAACGCATGAACAGATACAAAAAGAGCAATATTGAGGGCAAGGTAGGCACAGCATATATTTCTCTCTCGTGCAAAAAGTTATGTACAAATGAGCAAAAGCTCTTATTTATAGACATCGAAAGGTGTAGGGAACCCTAAAATCACCTTGACTCAACTACAGTCTTGCAATGCATGCAAGATTTATTACTAAACCCTAATAAAGTAAACTATACAGTTAACTGGAAAGCTACCATCAGTTAACCGATACATCTAACCTAAATGGACAATGTGCAAGCATGCACGTCCTTATTTAAAGCAAAGTTAATGGACACTATCCTCGGTTAACGGAAACTAACCCTAACTCCAGTAAATAAAGCTGATCTCATAATAGATATGCATGTGATGAAACAAGTTAACTTGAAAGGGTAACGCCAAGTTAACTCCTATGTATAAAGTCTATTAGAGGTAGGAACTGAAGTCTACTGATCGTGATCTCGAGCAACCAATCCCTCAGCGAGATCGTTAACTGAATCAGCGGAGCTCGATACTTTGTCGAAGAATGCTATGCCTGCGCAGCATGTCTTCACCAGCTGTGATCTGGGACTGAAGTTCGCCCCTACTCCTGGTTGCCTCATCGAACAACGCTGACAAGACTGTAAGCTGATTAATCTTATAGCCAATGGTCTCCCCACTGAAAATAGCATGAATGAGTGCCTGGAGCTCGACTGAACATCAGTAAGCTCAACATAGGCACCACCCTCAATCTGATATCGACACGGTGCGAGATACTAAAGTCCTCACAAACTGGAGTGCACTAGTAACGTGCTCTCTACTCTCGCCAATTCTAACGCCATAGTCTCCTCCATAGTTGGCGACTTCGCAGAAAACTCGGCGAGTTTTCAAAAACTCGCGAGTTTTTTTGAGTTTAACTCGCGAGGACGAGTTTTCCGAGTTTTCAAACTCGCGAGTTTTGCCGGTTTCGAAAAAAAATTTTAAAGTTTCTAAGTTTTTTCGAGTTTTTCGCGAGTTTAAATAACTCTCCAATTTTTGGCTTGGCAAGTTTTTCTTTGGGGCGAGTCTTCCAACTATGGTCTCCTCTATCTTTGCCTTGAAAACCAATTGTGTTTTCCAAGAGTAGATAGCTTCTCTATCCTCTGCATCTGTGACTGATTCATATGCAATACTCAGGTGAGCAATCATAATCTCATCCCGGGGTCTGTTAATTGCCATTTCTTGCTCCTCATCCTGGAGACGAAGACGGAGCTCTCGTGCATTGTATCGTAACTGATATAACTCTGTGAGCATAGAACGGCCTCTGGCAACGAACTCCTCTTCCCACTCATCCAAACGCTTACCATATGCAACTAAATGATTAAGTTGACCTTGTTCTGCTGGAGGCTCAAGCATCGGTGGGAGTGTGGTAATGGCATCTGACCTATGAACAAGACCAGAAATGTATTGACGAACTTGTCTGATTTCAGCCTTGAGGGCTGCCTTATCTTCTTCGTCCTTCAGTATTCTATCCCTGGCACTGTCTGTAGCAACCTGTAGTAGATCAACCTGAGTCTGGCGTGTGCTACGACCAAGGTTGACTATGATAACCTCGAAGTCCTGAGATTCCAACTCAGCCAAGCTCTTCCCTTGTGGAGGTACAATAGTCTCGACTACGATCTCCATGTCAGTATTCCTTTCCACGTGGACCATGTTCATGATCCTTTTGTCTGGCGCATCCTGATAAATCTCATCAAAATCAGAATGATTAAGAACATAGGATGGCTGCCTCCTTTTCCTTCCCAACTGAGACTCAATCCAAGACTGATCTCGGCTAATGCTACTGGAAGGGTCTGTACTAGCAACAGGAGGTTGCGACGAAAGTGAATATGTAGAGGAATGACTGCGAGATGGGGAGTCTAAATCCAATTCAATGTGAATCGGGACTGGTGACTGCTATGGAACTGGTATAGGAACTTGAGGCTGCACCTTAGGCACTGGCGGACTCTGAACTGGCTCTGTGATAGGCTATCTATCAGGCTCTGTGTGTGTATTAATGGCAAGCGCCTTGCCCTTTGAATTGTTTGGTGCTTGACCTTTCTTAGGAGGGTTACTCCTTTTCTTCTGTTTGGGTTTTGATGAGGAAGGTAGTGAAGGATTCACCACTACTGGCGGCTCTGCTCTGGTCACACTTACCCTCCTGGTCTTCTTGCTGTCAAGGTAAAGTATACTGTTTTGAATAACTCTACTTGACCTCTCCTTCACCGTTGCGTACTCCTTGGCGTACCAATCAACTGCTGGCAATGGTTGTGTATCAACCTGCTCTCTGAAAAACTGAGAAAGGACTTCTCCCTCATTATCTGATAAACCTCCCACATCTTTTGATAAGAAAACAGAAATCTATGAGAGAGAGAAACGGCCATAGCTGCGTCTACGAACCTCGAAGTCATCTGCGCAGTTTGCCCAGTAATCCTCCATAGAAGGCTCATGAAATATGCTTCCAGCAAGGTGAGTTGTATAATGACCTGAAAGATCATAGACACGTGCTTCAACAAGATACTTGAGATGATATTTCTCGAGCTCCTGCCCTGCAACTTTGGCATCAACCGCCGTCTTGCACCAATACATTCCAAATTGAAGAGGAAAATTGATAGATGGTCTGTGCCTACGGCGTAAAAGACGATGAACATCATGCATCTGTCTCAAGAATTCCATAAAGATTGTCTTATCCGAGGGATAACGTGGAAGCATAGCTGGATTTCCTGTAAATCCGTATACTCGGATGTAGGTATATGTCGGGAACTGAATAAACCAATCTGCCCAACTATCCATCGCTGCCCTAGCAACTGCCGAGATATGAACGTGCAACTCCCGGTCTAAATTTCTCACTGTATAAGTCAGGAAAGCCTCATGAACACGCTTGAA
Source organism: Sequoia sempervirens (assembly GCA_007258455.2). Classification (NCBI taxonomy): domain Eukaryota; kingdom Viridiplantae; phylum Streptophyta; class Pinopsida; order Cupressales; family Cupressaceae; genus Sequoia; species Sequoia sempervirens. The sequence goes on from VDFB02350388.1 coordinate 154,144, forward strand.
ATGACGTTCAGCCTTAGTGAACTCAAGCTGATCATAATACTGATAGACTTTCTGAACACTGAGAATGCCCACGGTGTTTAGTCCTCGGAACTGACCCTGAAAAGCGATCAAGTACACGAGATACGAACACATGTGAAACTCATGAGCAACTAGGAAACCGGTGATCTGCTTGTGGATAATATTGCTGATGAAGGATGCCCAGTCATAATGTTCCTACCCAGATATGATGCGACCAATAATGTAATACATCCAAGGCTGAAAAATATTAGCATGTGGCTGACCTGAGACACGATTCAGGAGTGTAATTAGAATCGCGTACTCATCCTTGTACTCACCACGACCCACATTGTTTGGCAATCTGTTCTTTGCTTGCTTTAACCATCTTTTTGCCATCTTTTTCTGACATTTGTCCATATCAGCATTGAATGCCTGCTCGCACTGCTCCATAGAAATAACCAAACTATTCGAGTGTTGAGGTATACTGAAACTTCTTTCGATGTCCACAGGCTTGAGACTACAAATAACTCGTCCATCAATTAACACTATCTCACGAGTAGTAGAGTTGTAATGCTTAATACAAGACATTACGAACTCAACACAATGAACAGAGATAGGAATGGAAGCGGCCTCCAATAACCCAGACTGTTGAATGTTCTGAATAATCGAACTTCTGATCTTAACTGGATCTAAGACTGCTTCTGGCAGCACTTTGTGAAGATCTGTCTCAATTGTCCCGAGGAAGTCGTGAGTAAGGACTGATTTGGTCCTATATTCGAGCTGAGTGTACTGCATTATGAAAAACTCGCCTGTTGAATGTGAACTTGACTATGTTCTGACAAGATTTCTGGAGAGCTAAAAATAGCCTGCTGAGGCTAAAAATAGCTTTTTGAAGAGTTATTTTCGGCAAAAAATCTGAGATATGGGTTTTGTCCAGAAAAAGATTCTAAGACAACCCAGAACGTCAGAAATGCGAAAATCTAACCTCTACTCGATCATGCAAAGAATTTTCAGTTGAGAAAATTAGAAACTCGAGAACGAATGTTCTGAAGTTAAAAATTCCTGAAAAATCAAACACACGATTTTAACTCGAGGAAATTGTATGAAAATAATCCAGATGTTTAAACTTGTCGAATTTCCAATTTCAAGAACATGCGAATCAAAATCTGAGAGAAATCTGAGAACCAAGAAGGAAAAAGACGTTTTTTGTATGCTCTTCTTCAATGAAAATCGCCCATAAATTCTTCAAATTGCTGATAAATGTGAACTTTTAACCTGCAAAAGAATGTGATTGGAGAAATCGCCTTTGGAAATAGATGAAGAATTTTCCTTTGATCTGGAAAATCGCCTTTGCTTGAGAAAAATGAATTTGCCTTGAAGTTGCGCCTTTGTTCTTGAAGAAATACGAACTTGCCTTTTGAAGAAAATACGAATTTCTTGAAGAAACGCCTTTGCCTTGAAAAATACGATTTTTGCTCTCAAAATATGAATCTCTTTGAAAAATACGAATTTCTCTTGAAGCTCGGTGAATAACAAATGAAGGCATCATACTTAAATAAAGAAAATTCGCACCAACTTATGAACTGCAAGATTTCAAAACCCTGATTGAAATAGAAGATTTTCAATTGGTCGCCCTTCAGTTGCACTGCCACTGACTCGAAGTTCAAAAATAAATAATAATAAAATGAAGGGTGTGTAGAGCTGCAGGGAAGTTGGTTGAGGCAGCCTATAGACACATTTGGTGGACTCCTTGTTGTGTGCATGCTATGAATAATGCACTTAAGGACATGGGTAAAATCAGCTGGATCAAATCAATTGTGAGTGATGCTAGAGATGTGCAGATGTTTATCTGCAACCATCATACTTCACATGCACTTTTCAGGACCTTCTCTAAGAAGGAATTCCTGAAACCTACAGAGACTCGGTATGCATCATACTTTATTCTCTTGGAGAGGATGCTTGAGTTGCAAGAGCCATTGCAACTAATGGTAATGACAGCAGAGTGGACCCGATGGCCTGAGTCGAAGACACAGCAGGGGTTGAGGGTTAAGGAGGTGGTGAAGAATGATGTCTTTTGGGCTGATGCCACATATATTGTCTCCATCATTGATCCAGTCTTCAAAGTTATTAGATTTGGGGACTCTAATGCACCTTCCCTTGGAGATGTATACGAGTGCATTGATTCCATGCTTGATCAAATGAAGGCTAAAGTGCGAGAGAAGGACCCCACAATGCAATTCTACACCGAACACATTTATCCAATCATTCAGCGTAGATGGGAGAAGCTCAACACTCCCTTACACATGGCTGCCTATGCATTGAACCCAAAATGGTATGTGCCACGTCCCGGTCGAATAACACCTATAGAGGATGTTGAGGTGAAGGAAGGGTTCATGAAGGCCATTGACAGAATGTATGATCCTATAGAGGCTAGTTTGCTTCGTACCGAGTGGACAAAATTTGCCACTCTTTGGGGATATTCAGAGGCGGCCAAGGTAGATTTGGAGACTATGTCAGAGGAGGACCCCAAGTTGTGGTGGACTATGCATGGGCCTAGATCTTTGATTACTACTCTAGCCATTCGTTTGCTGTCCTAGGTTTCTAGTTCTTCTGCTGCTGAGAGGAATTGGTCCACTTATAGCTTCATCCACTCCGTTAAGAGGAACAGGCTTACTTCTAGGAGGGCAGAGAAGCTTGTGGCTGTACATAGTGCCTTACGTCTAGTTGACCGCAACACAGCTACATACAAGGAGAGTCCAGCAGCCAGATGGGATGTAGAGCCAGAAGAGCCAGCACAGATAGATGATGATCCTACAGAGACAGGGCTGGTTGGTATTGGTTTAGATGAGCTTCAGCATGCGGAGTCCAGCAGTTCCAGTGATGAGGAGATTGGCATGGAGCTTGGAGATGATTAGATCATTAGCGGCATTAGGCCATTAGCCTGGAGCCATTTACTATTAGTATTAGTATTTACTATTTTGTTACTTGTACTCTGTTTTTGAAGTTTGAACATTGATGATACAGTGATACTTGATTGTAATTATCAAATTATGATTCATGAATCATGACTATGAAACTCAATTTATGAAACATATAGTTCTTGTTGCATTTTCCAATGTCAATGAAATGATATATTATTGCAATGTGTTATTGTGTTTAGATTCTTAGAACTTTAGAGTTTAGACAATTAAATTATTAATCTTTTAAGTTTTAAGTTTTGTTTTTGTGTTATACATCTTTTTATAACTAATTTTTCAAGTACTATATGTATTTAAGCGCCGCCCCTCCGCCGCCCCCCCTGCCGCCGTCCCCCCGCCATCTCCCTCACGTCCCCCAATTTAGGCCCCCCGTCTCCCATCCCGGAAACCCGTCCCCCGCCGTCCCGCCGTCCCCGTCCCCGGAACTCCGTGGAACTTTGTGAATTTTCAACTTCCTCAAGACTTGATATTGTTTCAACTTGGTCCTCATGACTTGACTGACCTGTTCACACCTTTCTTTTGCACTCACCTCCTATTTTTAGCCCCGTTCTGGAAGTGACTTACTAAAAATAGTAAGTATGTGGAATGAGCTCAAATTTTACCAGTAGATTCCTCGAAGGATTCTGATCATAGTGGGATACATCGGTTTTCAGTTTTTCTCGATTTTTGCCCTTCATTTTAGGCATAAAAGTAGGAAACCCTAATTTCGTTGCATGCGCTTCAATTGACCTCTATCTCACGCCCTTTCTGTTGCATACCGCTCTGTTCTGGAGACTAAAGTTCTAGGGTTGTTCTGGTGACATCATACCTGCCAAAAATGGACCTGCTAAAAATAGAACTAATAAAAATAGAAAGTTCTCGGAATTCGTTCAAATTTTGCATGCAAGTCCTCCGTAAGGGTTTAAACTTAGCGATGTGATCAAAATTTCCAAAACCCTAGGGAAAGGTCCTAAACTAGGGCACCTTCTAAAAATAGTAAGTTCTCAGAATTGGCTCAAATTTTGCAGGTAAGCACTGTAAAGGGTCCTGAATCCAATGCAACAGTCAGTTTTTCAAAAGCCCTAATAAAAAGGTCCCAAATTGAGTACTTACTAAAAATAGTAAGTTGTCAGAATTCAGTGAAATTTTAATGGGAACCTGCCTGAAGCCCCCTGATTGCAGTATTAAGCTCAGTTTCAATTTGCTCACTCAATTTAACCCCAAACCAAGCCTGAAGAATAAAAACCCTAATCTGACAAAACGTACTCCATACTTGGCCAAAATTTCAAATTGGGCCAAAAGATGGGTATATCCCCGGAAAGATATAAAGGACTAGGAGAGATTGCCGCAAAACCACTCAAAACCAAAGCCAAAAGACCCGAAAGGGGCAAAAATTAGGGGGGTCCCCATTTTGAATGGGGTAATGTGTGAAAAGGTCACAACAAGTCCCTCCTCGGGAATTTAGAAATAAAGTTTATCGTGTGATTTTGTGATTAATAATCTTTGTTTCATATCTACACCTCGGATAGGAGTCCCTCCTCCTTGGGAATTTAGAAGTGGAGATTGTCATTTATTGTTGTTTCTAGTAAGTTATTTTCAGCCTACACTTCAGATAGGTGTCCCGCCTCCTTAGGAATCCTCAGAACTAACTTACCGTTTGATGTTGTTTCCAATAACCTTCATTTAAGCCTATGCCTTGAATAGGTGTCCCACCTCATTGAAAATCCTGACTTAAAGATTATCGTCTACCAATTCCCTACTCCTAAGTCCTCATGCTCTATTTCTCTTGAGGAAATAGGATAGATTAAGCATTAAGTTAGTTGTAGTTAAGATTTACAAAACCAAAGAAAAACCTTAGCTGCAATGTATTGGTTTTCTTAACCTTGCGCCTCTTCCAACTGAGTAAAAAAGATAGGATTTAGATTAATTTACTTTTTCATGCATATCAACAAAAGAGGGAGCTTCCCCTCCTAATTTGAAGAGCAATCATTACACACTATGCATAGTTGTCTATTGCCAATTTGCACTCTAGAGGTGCAAATTGTAACACCAACAATTTTTTCACACCCACCGTGGGGCAGGAGGCAAGAAAACTTCAAGAAAGCTTAACGCTTTATGTCACAGGAATGACCATTTGGTGTCCTACTGCTCCAGTTAAACAACAAGGACTCACTCCAGCCATCATACAGCCAAACTTTGTGTTGATTCAAGGCAAGCAGTCAAACATCATCAATAGCCTGCGAAGTTTTATCTTTGACAATCATACATCATCTACTCAGTGGAGGAACGTAGCTACTACTCTGGATAAAGAAGAAGAAAGAGCGGATCTTGCAGCCGGTAAACCAGTTTTGCCACCACCCACATGGGAATAAAGCATCCAGGCTCACCTAGTATACAAGAGAAGGAGAAATAATCCTCTCTTTCAAGAAGAGCTGATCTTTGAAGAGGTTCCTGAGCACTTCCTAGAAGGACCTGAAGAATCTCCAGTCCCAGCTGAAGCAATGGGCGTAACAACAACAACAACAATAATGGCAACGGACGAAATGCAAGGAACGTAAGACATCCAACCCCATTACCTTAGGGAGATGACATCGGGCCGCTGGCCTTAGCAGGGCACCATCAACTGCCCAAGGGATCGCGAAAGCATTCTCCTCGATTCCACGGCGATGGGTCTCGACACCCTGATGAACACAGCTCAGCATTCACAGCGGCTTGTTTCGTTTTGCATGTTTCACATGAAGACATCGCCGTCTGTCTCTTTGTTGAGACCCTGGAGAATAACACTGCAAACTAGTTCAATCATCTTGAACCAGGCATTATTACAGGTTGGGCAGTCATGAGCGAAAGATTCTTGGCAAGATTCAAACCCGCTGGGGACAGTCACCAGTAATTTGCACAACTCTCAAACTCAAAGATGGAGCCTACTGAACCGATGAGGGAGTTCGTAGCAAGGTTTAACCGCCTTGTCACACGTCTTTCCCATACTCTCAATCCATCTGATGAGATTTTGATGAGTAACTTCATCAACACACTACCGTCAGAAATAGCCTTTTTCTTGAAGGGAAGCCAAGGAGTGGATCTATAGCTTACACAAGAAGAAGCTATCAAGCTTGAAAATAACATGATCATGACGGGAAAGATGAAGAACGATTCAATCAGACCGCTTGTTCAAGCATTAGCTGATCCATTGCTACAAAAGGTAGCCAATGAGGTGACTATCCTCAAAAGATAGTTTCCCACTCAAGGGCAGCAAGCACTGCCTACACCACCACCATATCAACCTCAGCAGCCATACCAACCAAAGAGGAATAACTTCAAGCCATTCAACAATTACAAGCCAAGGTTTCCATAAGGACAACCAAGACAGTCGGTTGATACTAAGAAGGCTACAGCCTATTGCATGTTTCATGATACTGCTGCACACACCAGAGCCACATGTCCGGAAAATCAAAGGATGAATCAGCTCATGGGATTTGCTGATGCTGCTCCATGTACAAGCTTCGTACCTTCACCAACTACAAATGTTGTCTCACCACAGTAGGACAACCTTGATGGCGACTCCGCAACGAGGTATTTCGACAAAGAACCCGTTAATGAACAAGAAGAAGAATTACGCCAGTACTCTCTTGCAGTCAATCACAACGACATCTCGTCGCTTGTGTTCACACGTGCACGGCACTTCAAAGCACAGAAAGAAGAAGAGGAAAAGCGGAAAACAAACGAAAAGGGAAAAGAAGTGCCTTCCACTTCCAATCCCAAGTCTTCACAAGAGAACACCATGTCGGTTGCTCAAGATTCGTCTTCAACAAACTTCAAGATCGTGTCTTCCATAGTGAAGATGAAGGTACAAATCTCACAATTGGAGTATCTTCAGGATCATCCAGAGCAGTTGGAACGGATCCTTAAGGTTGTAAAGAAGAAGGCTGCAATCCAACCTACATTGCTAGAGTCATTCGTGCCAATAGAAGACAAACCAAAACCATTCTATATATCTTTGTATATAGGAGGTTTTAAACTCAGCAATTGTATCATAGATAGCGAAGCTTCGGACAACGTTATTCCCTTGCAGATCATCAATGTGTTGGGACTTTCGTGCAGAAAAACTCATGACAATTGTTATTCACTTGAGTCAAAGTCGGTGCCATTGGCCGGGCAACTGAAACATGCACAAGTAAGGCGAGTGTCTTGTCGTGAAAAGAAGATTATGATGACTATCTTGGTAGTTGACATTCCAACCAGTTACAGGATGTTACTCAGTAGAAGATTCTGCAAAGACCTCGGAGGCAAAATTCAATTGGATTGGTCATTCGCGACAATCCCATTGAAGAAAGGTAGTTTCAACCTAGAACCTGAGCCCAAGTTAAGGTTTATGGTGGTGAAGTCCCAGGACCTATAGGCACAAGTGTTATATCAAGACATGGGTCTGGGCACATATGCTATGATGTCTGAAGTAACTGAACACAGTCAGAAGTTTGCACTTTCCACAACTACATCATATGAAGAATCAAAAGTGTGGTCGATGTAGTTCAACGGCAGTTGCTCAACATCAAGCTCAGGAGCGGGAGTTGTGATCACTTCTCCTGAGGATCGTCTATATCCGTTTGCAAACCGATTGCAATTTCAATGCACCAATAATACGGCGGAATACGAGGCCCTTTTATTAGGTCTCAAGAATGCAAAGGATATGGGGATCAAGTTACTTAGAGTTGAAGGAGATGCAGAGTTGATTGTCAAACAGATCAAAGATCATTTCCAAGTCAGAAATAAACGCCTTCAATCCTACAAACAGAGGGTGTGGAATTCCATCGACTGGTTCGAGGCATTCAACATCAAATATATTCCACGTTCAGACAATAGTAGAGCCGATGCCCTCACAATGTCAGCTGCTCTGTTCATGCCAAATTTTGACTTTCGTCAAAATACGTTTGCTATTGAGCTGATCTACAGGCCAGCTATTCCAGATAATTCAGACAACTAGCAAGACTTTGACGACAACGATAACATTACAGAATTTCTCGTCATGGGAAACAACTACAAAGAGTTGTTCTTTGAAGGAAGTTCTACTCCTTTCAAAGAATTGCTTACAGAAGACTCTTAAGCTACAAATTCTAGGATCATTCAACTGAGAGGAAATCAAATTCCCAAGGGTCTGGTGTCTTTAGAGAATATTTTTGACCGGCATGACCGATACATCCAAGACCAAAAGATGTCAGGTGTTAGTACTTCTGCTAAGCATTACCAAGTAAACATTGGCACTGAAGACAAGCCTCGGTTTGTCAATTTGGGCAACTGTTGTACTCCAGAAGAAGTTGAGAAGTTTACCGTCCTATTCAAACAATACAATGATGTATTTGCCTAGTCTTACATAGACTTGAAGGTCTTCACACCTATCGAATTGTCACATTCAATTCCTCTGAAGTCTGATATCAACCCTTTCAGGAAAAAGCAGAGACATTATAATCCACAGATCCAAGATATTATCTACGCGGAGATTCAGAAGATGGTGGACTCGAAGATAATTTTTCCAATTCATAACTCTACCTGGGTGTCTAACATTCTTCATGTGCACAAAAAGAACAGTGAGATCAGAATTTTTGTGTATTTCAGGAATTTGAATCAATCGTCCTTAAAGGACAATTACCCCTTACCAATCATGGAGCATACCTTGCATACAGTCACCGGTTCAAAGATGCTATCACTTCTTGATGGTTTCTTCAGATACAATCAAATTGCAGTGGCAGAGCAGGATCAAATCAAGACAGCTTTCAGCACTCTGTGGGGAACGTTTGCTTATGAGAGGATGCCTTTCGGCCTCATCAACGCTGGTGCGACTTTTCAAAGGGCCATGGATTTGGCTTTTGTGCATCTCAAGAACAAGATAATAGTCGTCTACCTTCATGACTTGACCATTTTCTCAAATAAATGGGAAGACCACTTTTCACATCTCATGAAAGTGTTCGAGAGATGTAGGTACCACAAGATCTCATTGAATCCAAAGAAGTCTATCTTTGCAGTGACGGAGGGCAAGTTACTTGGCAACATCGTTTCCAAAGAGGGGACTACAATTGAACCAAATCAGGTGGATTCAATTAAAAACATGTCTCTTCCAACCAATAAAACAAAAGTGCACTCTTTTTTCGGTAAAGTCAACTTTATTAGGAGGTTTGTACCAGATTTTTCGGAGCTGACAAAGGAGATTTCAGCTATTATGAAAAAGAAGTCCACTTTCATATGGACAAAAGAAGGCAAGCAAGCCTTCACCAAAATCAAAGAAGCTATTGCTAATGCACCAGTGTTAGTTCGATCTAATTTTTAGAAGGATTTCATCCTCTATTGTTATGCGTCGGAACACACTCTGTCTGCTATATTGACTCAGAAGCTCAGTGAAGAAGGAGAATCTACAATTAATTTCATGAGCAGAAGTTTTAAAGATAGCGAATCGCGCTATTCTCAAATTGAGAAGAATGCGTATGTTGTCGTCGGAGCTGTTAAAAGTTTCAGGTTTTATATCTTGAATTCACACACAACGGTGTTTGTCACAAATCCAACAGTTAAAATTGTGCTAACTCAATAGGAGATGGGCACTAAAAAGAGGAAACTAGATTGCAAAAGTTAAAGAATATGATTTGGAGATCAAGTTGACCAAGCTTGTTCGCAGGCAAGGTCTTTCTCAATATTTCGCAAAAGCTGGAGATCAAAAGTACCAAAGCAATGGTGGAATTGAACCTGAACCTGAAATTGAAGAGGACCTTCCTTTGGTCTTATTAGTTGATTCTGTGGAGGAATGGTACACAACTTTGTGCTATTAATCAACTTATGGAGAATGTCCACGTCACATGGACAAACAGCAGAAAAGAACATTGAAGCTGAAAGCACAGAATTGTGTCCTTATCAATAACGTTTTCCACAAGTGTGGCCTTGACGGAACTTTCCTGTTATGCATCGGTAAAGCCCAACAACAGAGATTGTTGGATGCTTTTCTATAATGTCCCCATTTTGGCCATACGCTCTTCATTTGGATTTAGCCTATTTCCATAAATCTGTAGGCTACTCAGATGTGCAAATTTAGGGTTTCCACTTTCAGTAAGTCTTGCTTCCATCTCAGTTCAGCTTTCTGTTGGTTTTGAGGTGAACTTACTATTTTTGGCATTGGCTATTTTTAGTAAGTCTAATTTTGGCAGTGGCATCATCAGCAGTTCAGCTCAGGTCATCATGCTATTTTTGGCAATCCATCAGTTTCAGTATTGGCGTTGGTTTTGGTTATCTCCTTGGACTAAGTTTTATACTTAGTAAATTTCATGTTTTTAAGTTGTACCCCACGCCTAGGAGTGATAACTTCGTGTTGTTTTAAAGAGGGGACAATTAAGGGGTCATGTGAGCATTTAATTATTTAATAAATGATTTATTATTGCAATATAAAGTTGGACGCCTAAAGGAGGATGAGTAATGTTTTATTATTTCAAAAAAAGTAAAGGCTTAAAGGTGGCGTCCCTTTTGGAAGTTGAAGTGATTCGACTTCTTGGAATTTGAAGTGTTTCATTTGCCAGTTGAAACTTATATATTGCTGTTTTGTGAAGAGTTGATCATGTTATGTTTTGGAAAGCAAAGTTATGCTGCTGGTTTGAAATCCAGAATCCGGCTAAGGGAAAGCTTAGAAAATTTACTCCATTCTTCGGGCATGAAACTATGGTTCCCTAGATGGTCTATTGGGAGTGCTTCATTTAGAAGTGCATATTGAGCATCAAAGTGAAGGAATTGGTGATTTTTATCAGTTTTGTACTTGCTGGTTGTTACACAGCTGAAGTAGATTTTCATTTGCAGTTTTGATATGAATTTATTTTGGTTATGGGTATTGTCTCTCTTTCTTTCTAAGCACATGGCGACCAATCTTGGAGAATATCAGATTTTATTTTGGTGTGTATGATTTTTCCAAGCAAAATCGCCCTTGCAAACAACTCATACCTTTCAAGAGCGCATTGGAATTCGTGCCAAATTAATAGTAGAGTTTTGATGTTGGTTATTCATTGCAATTGGGGCGCCAACCTTCTAGAGAGCCATTGCATTTTGTTTCAATCAATTCAGAGGTATATTGATAAAGTTGTGAGCATTTGTTTGGTTTTTCAAATTGTTGATAGACATTTCCAGATTGCAGATTTATATATCAAATTGTTATAGTTTTCTGATTTTGGCTTCTAGCATCATTATTTGAGAGGTTTTTCATTGAAAAAACTATCCTTTAATTGTATATTGTAATGATGGTAAAAACACTTGAAAATTGCAGTTATTTTTCATTGTAAAACTGAAAACAGTAGTACTGTATCAATTCTTTAATTTGCTGCATTTTCTTGTAATTAATTCACATCATTGTAACCCCTGGATGGTTTACTGCCAGTGTGGATAAAGAACATTTTGGAAGCTTATCTCTCTTATTTGCAGCTATTTCTATTCATTGTAAAGCTAGTTAGTAGTACTGACGGCTATTTCATTTTATTGCTACAATTTATACTTGATTACACTCCCACAATTGAGTGGTTGAGTTTTAGAATAAACATCTTTTTTGTTTGTAAATTCCCCCCACAAAATAAGTGGTTGTGTGGACTGTTTTCCCCCCACGAAATAAGTGGAAGAGAGGATTTAATGGCTGGCTTGCCGCCTTAATAATGTAATAATCTCACCCACTGAATAAGTGGAGTATTCCCACTACTTGTGGATGCCTGCATCAGCAGATGAATTGTAATTTCAATTCAGTTTATACCTAATGATCCTCTGACCATATGCTATCATCTCGCCCACATTGGGATCTTGGTGAACATTCTTGGTTAGAGTTACTTTCCATGCTAATTTGCATTTGGAGCTAACGCTAATCAGTGGTTTGATGCTGGTTTGTGTGTCTAATTTTGGGAAAAAATGTAAGGGGATTATTTCAGTGGTATCAGAGCAAAAGTTCTTGCCATCCTGTTGGGGAAAACAGAAAAATTAGTGTTGCCACAATGGACTTCATTAGATATGCAGAACAGTTTAAGAGGGAATGTGAACATGATGCTTCCGTATTCCGTGCAGAATATCAGAGCATGACAGATGAGTTTAAGAACAATGTGTCTTTTGACACATATTTGAATTGTGTGGTAACTGTGAAACCTGAAAAATTGGGTGTGGTCAACTACATCAAGAAAAAAATTAAAAGAGAAGCAGAACTTGCCATGGTTGAAGAATCAAGAAGGGAAGAAGCAAAAGGATTTGTTTGTGGTTTGCAGCCCACAAGTAAGCAAATTGAAGAGAAAAATCAGTCAATTAGTGTTGAAGAAGACACAAGCAAGGTGCACATTTTGGTTCAAAATGAAAGTGCGCTTGACGAAGATACCTTGGCAAATGAGGAGATTAAGTTAGAGTCCCAAAATACATCCCTAGACTTGCATGAGATGGGAAATAATGAAGATTGTTATGGTAAGAAGATCATTACAGCAGTCTTGAGTCCTAATAAGGATTCAACCAATGAAGATCTCGAAACCAATGAAGATCTCGAGACAAATGGCTTCACAAAAGATGTTGGTGGAACAGTTGTGTGGGACTAGTACGTTGAAGAAGAGCAAGATGAAGCAAATACTAATGGTGTCTTTGAACCAGCTTATGACCATTACGAAAGTGATGTTGTTGATGGTGATTCCGATGTGTTTTTATCTCCTCTTGTTGAAGATTTAGTGAAGGATAATTCTCTACTTGTTGCTGACCCAATTCCATATGAAGAATTTATGACAAGTGTCCAAGAAGACTTCTTTGGTATGTATGTGGGCACTAATGATAAAATCAGCAACACATCTACTCAAGATAATTTCATTCAAGAAAAGAATGAAAAAATATTCAAAGCAACCAGCTTTGATGATTCTTTAACCCGATACAATGCTAGTGACTTGGGTAGTATTGGGTTTGACTATCAAACTACATCTCTGGAGAAAGTTATAGATGAAGATTTCAGTTCAAGAGGATTGGGGAGTGATTCATTCAAAGAGTCAACAATCCTAGAGGAGCAAGATGATCTTTTTCCTATTGATCATTACAATCAAACTTTTCACATGTGGGGTCCGGGCGTGATGTCATCAAGAAATGATAAAGAACCGGAGTGGGATACATTTCCCTTTGATCCTGATAAAGTTCAAAGTTCAGTTTGCATTGCAAGCAATGAAGTGATCTTTGGAGGAGAAGTTGCAGCAAAGCCTAATGAGAACATGAATTCTTATGTTGAAGAGAAGAATGTTTTAAAATCAACAAATGGTTTGGTTGCCTTTTAGATTGACACACAAGAAGAGTACGAGAACTTGAAAGGTAAAGATAGAGATACTAATTTACTTAATGAAGTTGTTGATAGGCCTTCTATTCAGGAGTTACGTAGTGAAGAGGTTAGTAAAGAAGCTGATTTTGAAAATCTTGCCAATGAAAGAAAATCAGAAAAGTTGATGTTCGAAGAGCAAATCCTCTTTGCTGATTATGATCAAGGGCCTAAGAGTTGCAAGTTTTGAAGGATAACTTAATGGTTTCGGAAGTAAAAATTGTTAAAGCATTATCAAAATTTGATAGCACACACAATTTTGTTGAAGAACTCTACTGGAAGTTTTAGTTGAAGAGAGACATAATGGAGTTAAAGGAGTCAGTCTTTCCAAGTTGCAAACTATCAAAGAAGCATTGGAATCATTAAAGATAGATTATTTGCATTTGCTCTCAGATAGGGATAATGCCATTAAGTTTGCAGAAGAGACCTATGATGCCTACCAAGAGAAGGAGAAAGAGGTTGAAAGGCTTTGCCTTAATCTTACCTTAGCTCATCACTCTTTTTGCAAAACAGAAAATCAATCATCTATGGCAGCCACACTTATGGAACAAGAAGCTAATACAAGGCTAATGGAGATCAAGCAAATAGTTGAAGGAATAAATGAACTCCAAAATGTTGAAACAATGCATAATGCCAAAGAGATTCAATATGTTGATAGTGATTGGAAAGTAAATCAAGAGTGTGAACTCTTGAGTTGGGAAGAGAATTTGCCTCAAGAAGGGATAGCTTGCAGCCATGAGCTAGATGTGATGAATGGTAATGTGTGTGATATTCATCACGCTACATTCTATGGATCAGCAACTAATGATGGGCATCTTCAAGTTGAAGAAGATGTGCATCAATTCTATGAAGACACCAATGAAAGGGATGAAGGAAATATTGTTTCTATGATTGTGTACAACAATCCACCATCTTCACATGATTTGTTAAATTATGAGTTGATTGACAATTTCTATGTGGATGGCATTGGTAAGAAGTTTTATGTTTTTGACATGCATAATTTTATAGTCAAGCATAAGATAATGTTGGTGGATCCATTCTATATGTCAAGCAACACTCTCTTGGGATGGATAGTAAATGAGCATTTAATGGTGTTCAAACTTGAACTGGCTGGTTTTCACTCAGCATTAACCAATGGAAGAGTACCACCTATCTTAAAATGGTTGATGAGGTCAGGTCTTGGAGAGATGCATCAAATTGTGGGAGAACTTTCAGACTTGCCCCTTTGGTTTCTAGATTGTGCATTGTTGATGAGTGATTATTCTAAAATGCTGGTCATGAAAGGTTCAAACTTTGCATTGATGGTTGCAGTTGACTACATGGATTTGTGTGCTCGAGACTTTCACTATGGCTCTTGGAGATATGTTGGGAATTCTTTCCAATGTGTTGGAGTTTATTTGCGGTTGGGAATTCACGCTTGGAATTCTCAACATGGCTTGATGGAGATTGTTGCAAGTAGAAAAAAAGATATTTGGAGAGAGAAGGATTCAATTCTCAGAATCTTTGATGCAGCCCCCATCTTTACCAATCATTTGATGGTTCTTTTTGCTCATCAACTGGTGAATTGGAGAGATATTTCGAACAAAGGAAGGTTTAATGTTGGGTTGGAGTTTCTTGAGCGGATGTTTCCAGCCTTGGGCATGAGCAGTTGTGCTATTATGGACACTGATTTTCAGTGTTGCAGCACCTGTTCAATTCCTTGCACGCTGATTTTCCTAAAATTAGACTTTAAATGGTTCATTTCAGATTTCATGGGCAGCTGGTACACTCATTTTTTCTTTTCACAATCTTTTATCAGTGATGATTTTTGGCTTCAAAAGTGGGTAATCGTGTTTCATAGTGATTCAGATCAGTATTAGATGGTGTTCAAGTTATGTTCTGGTGGCTTTCTTTGTACAATCTCTTGCACTAGTGTTTGGGGCAGCGAACCTTTGCTTGATTTGGTTCAACTTTTTGAAACTTTGGGGGAGAGATTGGTGGAATTTTTTAGAGATTTTTCTTGAATATGTCAGAATTACTCAGAGGAGGCATTATACATCCTTAAGGAGCTTTGAGGATGCAGTTGCTATGACTTTGCAAAGAGCTATTTTTTCCTTTACAAACAGCTATGATGGAAACACATTTGTTGTTGTCATTTGGTTTGATGCTTTGAGGAGTGATGTTGATGAGAATATTTTTGAGTTGTTGAGATTATTCTTCTTTGTTCTCAGAATGGTGATTGACATTGACATTACAGATGTTAATTCCTCAGAGTTTATTCAGCATGAGACGCTGCTAGATTTTGATTCAATTCCTTCCATGTTGTTCAACTTGAATTTCAGGCATGTTATCACTTCGAGGTTGCAGGGATAGTTTGTGCAGTTATGGTGCAATGATTTTATTTGTATGATCAGAGTAGAGCAGCATCAGCATGGTGGGGTTTTTCAGAGATGGACATAGGACCCCAGGATCCTATATGTTTGGTGGGATCAGTTTGGAATGTTGTGGCATTGCTTGAGGACAAACAATTTTGGGAAGGGCGGACTGTAATGTCCCCATTTTGGCCATACGCTCTTCATTTGGATTTAGCCTATTTCCAGAAATCCGTAGGCTACTCAGATGTGCAAATTTAGGGTTTCCACTTTCAGTAAGTCTTGCTTCCATCTCAGTTCAGCTTTCTGTTGGTTTTGAGGTGAACTTACTATTTTTGGCATTGGCTATTTTTAATAAGTCTAATTTTGGCAGTGGCATCATCAACAGTTCATCTCAAGTCATCATGCTATTTTTGGCAATCCATCAGTTTCAGTATTGGCGTTGGTTTTGGTTATCTCCTTGGACTAAGTTTTATACTTAGTAAATTTCATGTTTTTAAGTTGTACCCCACGCCTAGGAGTGATAACTTCATGTTTTTTTAAAGAGGGGACAATTAAGGGGTCATGTGAGCATTTAATTATTTAATAAATGATTTATTATTGTAATATAAAGTTGGACGCCTAAAGGAGGATGAGTAATGATTTATTATTTCAAAAAAAGTAAAGGCTTAAAGGTGGCGTCCCTTTTGGAAGTTGAAATGATTTGACTTCTTGGAATTTGAAGTGTTTCATTTGCCAATTGAAACTTATTTATTGTTGTTTTGTGAAGAGCTGATCATGTTATGTTTTGGAAAGCAAAGTTATGCTGTTGGTTTGAAATCCAAAATCCGGCTAAGGGAAAGCTTAGAAAATTTACTCCATTCTTCGAGCCTGAAACTATGGTTCCCTAGATGGTCTATTGGGAGTGCTTCATTCAGAAGTGCATATTGAGCATCAAAGTGAAGGAATTGGTGATTTTTATCAGTTTTGTAATTGCTGGTTGTTACACAGTTGAAGTAGATTTTCATTTGCAACTTTTGATATGAATTTATTTTGGTTATGGGTATTGACTCTCTTTCTTTCTAAGCAAATGGCGACCAATCTTGGAGAATATCAGATTTTATTTTGATGTGTATGATTTTTCCAAGCAAAATCGCCCTTGCAGACAGGGCGTACCTTTCAAAAGCACATTGGAATTCGTGCCAAATTAATAGTAGAGTTTTGATGCTGGTTATTCATTGCAATTGGGGCGCCAACCTTCTAAAGAGCCATTGCATTTTGTTTCAATCAATTCAGAGGTATATTGATAAAGTTGTGAGCATTTGTTTGGTTTTTCAAATTGTTGATAGACATTTCCAGATTGCAGATTTATATATCAGATTGTTATAGTTTTCTGATTTTGGCTTCTAGCATCATTATTTGAGAGGTTTTTCATTGAAGAAACCATCCTTTAATTGTATATTGTAATGATGGTAAAAACATTTGAAAATTGCAGTTATTTTTCATTGTAAAACAGAAAACAATAGTACTGTTTCAGTTCTTTAATTTGCTGCAATTTCTTGTAATTAATTCACATCATTGTAACCCCTGGATGGTTTACCGCCAGTGTGGATAAAGAACATTCTGGAAGCTTATCTCTCTTATTTCCAACTATTTATATTCATTGTAAAGCTAGTTAGTAGTACTAACGGCTATTTCATTTTATTGCTGCAATTTATACTTGATTACACTCCCACAATTGAGTGGTTGAGTTTTAGAATAAACATCTTTCTTGTTTGTAAATTCCCCCCACAAAATAAGTGGTTGTGTGGACTGGTTTTCCCCCACGAAATAAGTGGAAGAGAGGATTTAATGGCTGGTTTGCCGCCTTAATAATGTAATAATCTCACCCACTGAATAAGTGGAGTATTCCCATTGCTTGTGGATGCCTGCATCAGCAGATAAATTGTAATTTCAATTCAGTTTATACCTAATGATCCTCTGACCATATGCTATCACCTCGCCCACATTGGGATATTGGTGAACATTCTTGGTTAGAGTTACTTTTCATGCTGATTTGCATTTGGAGCTAACGCTAATCAGTGGTTTGATGCTGGTTTGTGTGTCTAATTTTGGGAAAAAAAGTTAGGGGATTATTTCATTTTCATAGTCAAGCGTGCGGTGGTCACTTCTCATCAAGAGTAACTGCATTCAGGATCTTGCGAGCACGGTTCTATTGGCCAACCATGTTTTGCGATGGATATGAATGGGTGTATACATGCCAGATGTGTCAGCAGTTTGCTGGCAAAGTCAGATTGGCATCTCTTCCACTCAGGCCAGTGATTATCGACGCTCCATTTCAGCAATGGGGTATGGATTTTGTAGGTCCTATCAACCCACATTCCAATAAGGGGCATGTCTATGTCCTTACAACAACAGATTATTTTACAAAATGGGTTCAAGTCGTTCCTAACAAGCGAGCTACCTCAGAAGTTGTGTGCGACTTTTTGAAAGAGAGCATTATTTCACGCTTCGGGGTCCCTCGCAAAATTGTGGTTGATAATGCAACATGTTTCCCATCAAAGGAACTACTAAAATTTTTTTTTTTGACCATGGCATCTGCTGTCACACACATCGAATTATTACCCTCAAGGTAATGGACAGGACGAGTCTTCAAACAAGAGCATAGTCACAATTGTGCGCAAGATGGTTGATTCAAATCTGCGAGCTTGGCACAAAAATTTATATGATGCTCTTTGGGAGGATAGAATCACTACCAAAAGAGCCATCGACACCTCGCCTTTTACACTTTTCTACGGTATAGAAGCAATTTTACCCATCACACTGGAGTTGTCCACTTTACAGCTGGCATCTGCAGTGGAGGATGAAGAATTCAAAGATCCAATCTAGAAGAGGATTTTGTACTTGATGAAGCTTGAAGAGGAAAGGGTGGAGGTTGTCGACAGAATCACTCAGCATCAAGAGCAAGTGAAGAAAATATTTGATAAGAAGGCTCGTTAGCGAGACTTTGAAATTGGAGATCAAGTCCTACTATGGGACAAAAGGCATGAGCCTAAAGAGATGCATGGAAAATTTGATTCCTTGTGGCTAGGGCCCTTCCAGATCCATGAATCCGCAGGAGAGAACACATACATTCTCTCGCATTCAAACGCAAGGCTCCTCCCGCTGCCACACAACGTGCAATATCTCAAACACTTCATCCCTATAGGGGAGGAGTAAAATTTTGTAAATAATTTATTTATGCTTTATCATTATGTCATTATGTGTTTCCCCATTCTGTGAAGTTTTGTCATGTCTTAGGTGATTTAGGTAGTCTTGTTTAGGTGATTTTTAGGAAAAGTCCAAGTATTAGGTGATTAGGAAAAAGTCCTGACTCCAATGCCAAATGTTAAGTCATTGGTCTACAAAAAACTCAAAGATTCTCGGTTTTCCAATGCCGTAAGTATCCAACATGGTCACCAGACAGAGCCTAATGTTGTACCCAAACCAAAACAATTTTGCTTCATTAAGGCATTTTGCTTAGAATTTGCGTGGATTTCTAGAATTTGAACCAATCGTCCTTGAAGGACAATTACCCCTTACCAATCATGGAGCATACATTGCATGCAGTCACTGGTTCGGAGATGCTATCACTTCTTGATGGTTTCTTCGGATACAATCAGATTGCAGTGGAAGAGGAGGATCAAATCAAGACAACTTTCACCACGCCGTGGGGAACATTTCCTTATGAGAGGATGCCTTTCAGCCTTATCAACGCCAGTGCAACTTTTCAGAGGGCCAAGGATTTGGCATTTGGCAATCTCAAGAACAAGATAATAGTCGTCTATCTTGATGACTTGACCGTTTTCTCAAATAAATGGGACGACCACTTTTCACCTCTGGTGAAAGTGTTCGAGAGATGCAGGTATCATAAGATCTCATTGAATCCAAAGAAAACCATCTTTGCGGTGACGGAAGGCAAGCTACTTGGCCACATCATTTCCAAAGAGGGAACCAAAATTGACCGAAATTGGGTGGAATCAATTAAAAACGTGTCTCCTCCAAGTAGTAAAACACAAGTGCACTCCTTTTTCGGTAAAGTCAACTTTATCAGGAGGTTTGTACCATATTTTTCGGAGTTGACGAAAAAGATCTCAACCATGATGAAAAAGACGTCCACTTTCATATGGACAGAAGAAGGCAAACATGCCTTTATCAAAATCAAAGAAGCTATTGCTAACGCACCAGTGTTGGTTCGTCCTAACTTTGGGAAGGATTTTATCCTCTATTGTTATGCGTCAGAACACACACTATCTGCTATATTGACTCAGAAGCTCAGTGAAGAAGGGGAATCTCCAATTGCTTCCATGAGTGCCAATTTTAAGGATAGTGAATCGCGCTATTCTCAAATTGAGAAGAATTTGTATGCTGTCGTCAACGCTGTCAAAGATTTCAGCTTTTATATTTTGAATTCACATACAATGGTGTTTGTCACCGATCCAGTAGTTAAAAGTGTGCTAACTCAACAAGAGATGGACACGAAAAGAGGAAACTGGATTGCAAAAGTTCAAGAATATAATCTGGAGATTAAGCCTACCAAGCTCGTTCGTGGGCAAGGTCTTTGTCGATATTTGGCAACAGATGGAGATGGAAAGCATCAGAGCAATGGTGGAATTGAACCTAAGCCAGGAATTGAAGAGGACCTTCCATTGGTCCTATTTGTTGATTCTGCGGAGGAATGGTACACACTCTTGTGGTATTATTCAACTTATGGAGAATGTCCACGTCACATGGACAAACAGCAAAAAAGAACATTGAAGCTAAAAGCACAAAACTTCGTGCTTATCAATAACCTTTTGTACAAGCGTGGCCTTGACGGAACTTTCCTATTATGCGTCAGGAGGAACCAGCAATAGAGATAGTTGGAAGCTTTTCACAGTCAAGCATGCGGAGGACACTTTTCATCGAGGGTCACTGCATTTAAAATATTACAAGCACAGTTCTATTGGCCAACTATGTTTCGTGACGCATATGAATGCGTGTACAAGTGTCAGATGTGTTAGCAATTTGCTAGTAAAGTCAGATTAGCATCTCTTCCACTCAGACCAGTCATTATCGATGATCCATTTCAACAATCGGGTATGGATTTTGTAGGTCCTATCAACCCACGTGAGCAAGGGGCATGTCTATGTCCTTACAGCCACTGATTATTTTACAAAATGGGTTGAAGCGGTTCCTACCAAACGAGCTACTTCCGAAGTTGTTTGCCACTTTCTAAAGGAGAACATCATTTCACGCTTCGGAGTGCCTCATAAAATTGTGACTGATAATGCAACGTGTTTCTCATCAAAGGAGCTACTGGAGTTTTGTTTTGATCATGGCATCATGTTGTCACACGCATCAGATTATTACCATTAGTGTAATGGACAAGTCGAGTCATCAAACAAGAACATAGTCACAATCGTGCGGAAGATGGTTGACTCAAATCAGCGGGCTTGGCACAGAAAATTATATGATTCTCTTTGGGCGGATAGAATCACTCCCAAAAGAGCCATTGGCACCTCGCCTTTTACACTTTTGTATGGTACAGAAGTAGTTTTTCCCATCACATTGGAGTTGTCTTCCTTACAGTTGGCATTTGCAATGGAGGATGAAGAATACAAAGATCCAATCGAAAAGCGGATGTTGTACCTGATGAAGCTTGACGAGGAAAGGGTGGAGGTTGTCGATAGAATCAATCAGCATCAAGAGCAAGTGAAGAATATTTTTGATAAGAAGGCTCGTTAGATAGACTTCAAGATCGGAGATCAAGTCCTATTATGGGACAAAAGGCACGAGCCTAAAGGAATGCACGGAAAGTTCGATTCCTTGTGGCTAGGGCCCTTTCAGATCCATGAATCCGCAAGAGAGAACACGTACATTCTCTCACATCAGGATGGAAGGCTCCTCCCGCTGCCATACAGTGGGCAATATCTCAAACACTTCAACCCTCCAAGGGAGGAGTGAATTTTTGTAAATAATTTATTTTATGCTTTATTGTTATGACGTAATGAGTTTCCCCGTTCAGTGAAGTTTTTGTTGTGTTTTAGGTGATTTTAAGTTGTCCTGTTTTAGGTGATTATTAGGAAGTTTTAATGTTATAGGTGATTAGAGAAAGTCCTGACTCCATATGCCCAGCTGATAAGTCACTGGTCTACAAAAACACAGAGAATCTCAGTTCTCCTATATCGTAAGTATCTGACATGGTCACCAGACAGAGCCTAATGTTGTACCCAAACCAAAAAAATTTACTTCATTAAGGCATTTTGCTTAAAAGAGTTTAAACCTTGTAAAATGATGTCAAAACGCAGCTTTTTGGGCTAATCAAGTATGGACTTTGAGTTAGTTTCATGTCAGGAAGATACTAGTGAAATTTGAAAAAAGTGAATTATGGTTTCAAGCACCCCTGTTTCGGGTCGCAAAACCCTAAAAATTGAAACTTGTCAGAATTGACTGACAATTGTTTTTATTGGCTTATTTCACTTCACGATCACAATGGTGAAGTCAGATTCAGTTAAAAGTTAGTTTAAGTCTGGTAGGTAGTTTTCACTTTTTCAAATGGAAAGTTAGAAGCTCCGAGTTCGTCAATGGTAGATAGCCAAAGATCAAGTGTCGAAATCTAAGCTTAAAACGCTCAAATGAAGAATCTATGGCAAGATAAGTTCAAAATGGTGCTTCGTCTCGGAGGGGTTTTTTTCGCCGGGATAAAAATCACTAAAAATTTTCTAACTCTAGAGTATAAGCGTGCCTCCTACCTAAGGGGGCGCCTTAGATTTGAAAGGCCCAGATTTCAGTTTCGGGAGTTGTCACTTCCAAGAAGACTTTGCGATGAGCCTACCAGCCAGTCTGGAAGATCTATCTAGCACCTGATACGGGAGATTGAACAAGAAACAAGGGAGATGAAAAAATGACTAACACTGGAGTGAAAAGCCCGCCTCTTAGCCAAGGGCGCCCATCTTTTTGAGGGACCAAATGGAGGTTTCCGACCAAATGATATCTAGGATGTTTGTCTCAGACTTGATCAGGCTTCGCAATGAATCCGTCAACAGGTTAATTTGAGTTGTTGAACTACCGGAATCAGGAGTCAAATATAAGGTTTAATCATGGTCAAGATCTCAAGGAAAAAGAAAAAGCGCCCCTAGAGGCCAGGGGTGCCCAAGGTTTTGGAGCCTTAGATGTAGTCTTTCTGGTGATCTCAAGTATTCATCCTGTCTGTGATGCTGTTAGCTTTCCGTTGCATATCTCAGTCAGGTCAAAGAATAAGTCAACAACCTGCAATCGAGAGTTAAGTGTGATTTTAGCCAGTTTTGAAAATGGCGAAGTTTGGGAACAAAAGCGCCCCTGGAGGTTAGGAGCGCCCTTGATTTTAACCCATCAGACGATGAAATTTGGAAAAGTGCTCTCCAAGAGCTCTTGTGCAGAACGGAGCCATCTCCGTAGTGAGCCTACCTATCAGTTCTGAAGTTTTGTTAAACGTTGGAGGACATGAGATGAAGGGAGGTCAAAATCACTTTCCAAAATGATGAAAATTTGACTGTCTAAAGCCAAAAGAATTTTGAAGCCTCAGATCTCAGAATCAAGCTTTGCAGCCTCAAGGAGTTTCTTGTCAGTTTTGATCTTGCTCTTCAATGAAAGTGTCAGCCAGTCTTCTGGACACATCAGTCAATCAAAATCAATGGTCGAACATGGGCTCCGATGAGGTTTGTGAAATGAAATTTGCAAGAAAATTTCTAACTCTGGAAGATGATGCCTAGAGTGAAAGTTTGACTTTTTGACTCAAGTGCATAAACGCCCTATAAAGGTGGAGATTGTGAACTAAGATTAAATATTATTTAATTCTCAGGTAACTGTTTTCAACTGAACTTAATTTTGCTTGCAAAAGGGGCAATTCATTTTTGCATGAATTGTTAACTAAATTTGCTCCAATTAGAAGCCAACGCCTTATTTAGGGAAAATTTCTCAAGCAGTTAACTGCGTTAAGGGGGTCCAATCAGAGATTTTTGTACATTTTGAGGTCCAATCAAGGTGGCGCCTAATTTTAATGCAAATTATGACAACTTTAGACTTAAATTTGTTTATCTAAGTCATTATTGGCACCATTATTCTCATCACAGGTGCAAGCAAACACGATTTTCTTGAGAAAATGAAGGTCTGAAGGTGCTTCAAGTAATATTTTTCAGTATTCTTTGCAATGCCAAGTCCAGATTGTTCAGAAGATACATTTTCCAGACTTACCAATTTTTCAATGCATGTAGATTTCATCAAATCCAGTTCAAGCATAGGCGACTTTTTGAGGCAAAACAAATAAACTTCTATCTTTTGTCTAAAATTCTTCTATTCTTGTCTTAGGTTTTCTCTCGCATGTCAAAGTAAACGGTGGAATTTTCAAAATCTGATCATTTGGGTTCACATATTTCAACGACAACAACAAAACCCATGTCTTAGATTTTTTTGAGAAAATTGCCCCGTTGCTTTTATTCTAGAAG
The DNA here is from genome assembly GCA_007258455.2 of Sequoia sempervirens. Taxonomy (NCBI): domain Eukaryota; kingdom Viridiplantae; phylum Streptophyta; class Pinopsida; order Cupressales; family Cupressaceae; genus Sequoia; species Sequoia sempervirens. Next base: position 178,256 of record VDFB02350388.1, read on the forward strand.
CACTGTGTTGTTTTTTTTTCTGAAGGTTCCTTTGCATGTGGGCCAAGAACACATATTTTCCAAAATCGAATCATCTAGGTTGCCTTAGAATTCCATTGCCCACAAAACCCATGTTCCAGATTTTCTCGGGAAAAATGTGCCCCGGGAAGCTCTAAAACCCCTGCTTTTTCTCGACTGAAAAGCTTTTGCATGCGTTGCTAAAACTCATATTTTTGAATTTCTAACGATTTGGGTTTGCTTAGAATTCAATTCTCTACAAAACCCATGTTTTAGAAAATTTCCGAAAAATTTTCCTGCAATTGACTATTTTTAGCCTCATTCATAGCTTTTTTCAGCTTTTTCTGAAAGTTGTCCAAACATACCCGACTTTAAAGTCAAAAATCTAGATTTTCATAATGCAATTCAACCTCATAGATTATAAGGCCAAATCGGTCTTAATACACAACTTTTTGAAAACCTCGAACACAGACTTGGGTCGTGTCTATCCAGTGGTCAATTTGAACACATTGGAAGGCATTAGCAACAATACAGTGAAGAATCTTGAGCGTTCTGGGTTGTTGGCAGTAGCGTCTATTCCTATCACGGCTTTCAATCTCGAGTTTGTTCTTGCTTGCATTAAGCACTACGACTCGTCTACACGACAAATCAGATCAGGTGATGGGAGAGTCATTTGCAGTCCTAAGCCGAGGGACATCAAGAAGTGCTTTGCTATTCCTCCTCATTCAGACAATTTCACTGTAGTCATTGAGGGTTGTGATAAGATATGGTATGAAGACAGAGAAAGATCCTAGTGAAAAGTTGCTCAGAGATGGTTGAAAGTACAGAAGACCAACATGCCAAAGAAGGTTGGTCGCGGTGAGTTCAAGGATGAAGTTGCTATTTTAATAACTTTACTCAACTGGGTCACAGGTCAAGAGGAGGCTAATATTTTCCGACCGGGGATGTTCTATGTAATTTCTCGAATCATCGATGGAAAAGAACATTTTGACTGGGCCATGTTAATCAGCGAGTGCCTTCGCCAACAGATCATTGGATTCCTCAAAATCCACGAGTTTCACATGGTGTCTTACCTAGTCTACTTGATTGCGTTCCAAGGCAATTTTAGACACTTGAACACCAATGGGACTCTTGGTGTTCAGCATGTTCACGAATATTACTCTCAATTGGAGCTCTCAAAGGCTAGACAGGATTTCAAAGCGGTGAATGATCACTTTTTCATGAAGACAATCAGAGACCTCGACAACGAAATGAACATCAGGATTTCACCAGAGAAAAAATCAGCAATGGAGAGTTGGGTGGATTGGTTCATTCAATTCCTCACTTTCACATATATCCGAGTGTATGGTTACACCGGAGAACCTCTGATGCTACCGAGATACCCGTCAGACCAAGTCCTATTTATGGAGTTTCTAAGACAAGCTGAGGAGGTTCACTCTTTTCATCACAGTCGACACAAGCCAGCATTCACCTTTCCTTTCGGATGGGGTATTTACAAATGCAAGGCGGCTGCTGATTGCAAGTTAATGATGAACGAGTTAGGAAAGCTCAATCTCAAGTTTCTCATCGAGAGGTGTTCCTGTGATCCTTTGGGTCATTATGCAGCTCGGTTGGAATGAAGTATTGCACACAGGCCAGCACTTGAGGATTTTTGGGCTAATTGTGAAGACGAATTTGCAGTCCGTCAACGCCACTATTGCAGACTTACTATTGCTCAACTTGCTGATTTCCTATCAGAGGATGTTGAGGGTTTGTCAAATGATGACAGAGAGGTGCTGCTTAGTTTATTCATCAAAGATCAAATTGCTCACCAGCCACTTCGCCAACCAAATTGGTATGCCAGGGAGAGTACTTCAATTGAGGACGTGCCGAAGTCAATTATCAAAACCAGCATGCACTTCTTGGAGAGTAAGAGAAGGCGCAAGACAATTCCAGTCATAGAGCCACCAATAGGGTTTTCCTCACTACCTTCTACCTCAAGGTCAGGGCCTCGAGTTAAGGTTATCTTGAAGCCGCCTGAAGGTGTTAGAGTCAGTGGAAATACAAAGGGGAGAAGTATCGACAAGCGGAAGCAAAAAAAAGGTTGAAAGAGTGCCTGAATTTCCAGTGGAAACAGTCATACAAGCTGAAGCAGATTCGTCTCCTGATACACCATTTTCACCACATTCGCCTCCCATTAATATAGATTCGGAGCTTGAATCACCAGTTCGACCAGCCTCATCACCAGTTGATCCATCAGAGGTTGATATGGCAGCAGCAGTCTTTCCTCAAGTAGATAACATTGTTCATTCATGTTGGCTCGAGAGGTCCTTAGGAAGAAAGAGGAGAGAGCCTTCTTATAAGCTTGATTTGTCTAATTTTGGCGATCCTTATCAGGAGAGGGAAAACAAGAAAATCAAGAAGCAAGTGCACATTGAGAAAACTCCAGAAGCAGAGATTATCATTGAAGTTGCTACGCCACCAGAGGGTAAGAGCCTGGATGAGGTTGAAGTTGGTGATTTCACCTTCATCAAAGCAAATCTTGGCAGGAGCACTAGAGAAACGGACATGAGCCTCTTCAGGGTTGTGACAAGTAATCTTGAAGAGCGTGTCATGAGGGACGGAGAAGATAAAGTGCTTCTTAAGGCTGAAATCAAGCAACTCCGACCGTATATTTCTAATCTCGTTCATGGAAACTCGAGCAGAGCACCAGGTCTTTCGTACCTTCAAGGGACACCTGCAGAACAACAAAAGTTGGATTAGTTAGTCAATCATGGAAAGCTTTTGGACGGTTCGATTGAAGATTTCATTGTTACAGATCATCACCTCCTCACACAGCTATATCAGTTGAGGTACGATGCACATAATCTTCGTCAGGGCATTCATCAGCTTGAGTTGGACATAGTTCTGGTTAGTATTAGAAAACTTGCACTTACCTGCCAAATCATTCAAACTACATGAAAGCCCTTAATCTGCTGTCTGCTATCAGCTGCCGAACAATTGTGTAAGTCCCCTTGAAATACCAGCAAAAACACATTGAGCCAGCTGAGGGTATTCTATTGCATTGAAGGAACCTTGGAGTTGAACGCACAAACTTTCTCGCAATCTTAGCGTGCTGGATACTTTGATCAAGAGAGAATAGGGTAGCCGTTGGTGAACTTTATTCTGTGTTGGTGCGGTCACGAAAATCACATCAATAGGAACCCTTCATATTTTACAATTATACTGATATTTTGTCATAGAGTTGATTGACTTTGGACTGAATGAAGTGTTATTTAGTCATATGCTTTCTTTTTAGATAGCTATATATGGTTGATATCTAACGTCTACTAATGTGAAATCTGGTGGAAGTTCCTAATACATCCTTTGCACTCTTCTTTGACACATTTTTTGATATAGGAGGATTCGACATTTTATAGACCTTGTTAAATTCATAATGAATTATTGATAGGTGAAGTTTCCCATTAGTTTTCCATTAGTGGACTTTTTGATGGTCTCATAATTTTATTGTCCATCTTTATAACTTTAATAGAGAAAACAAACCAAAGTTACAAAGGAATTTACAAACAATATTCCCAAAATTTCCAATTTGCCAATGACTTCCTTTTTCAATTTATTTTATCATCTTTATCTTATAAAGAGACTTTCTATCCATTTCTTCAATTGTTAAATAGTATTTTTTGAAAAAACCATGAAGTTTAAATAAAAAGTAAATAATTATTTTGGAACTCTTGAAACATGCGTGCAAATCATGTTGTGTGCACTTGTGCAGGAATAAAATGACATCATGTAGGTTACAAGATTTTGTCATCAATCTGTTTGTGCTTATTGAATGTCGCTTTCAAGTTCACTGTACTTGTAATATCTGTGTTTTTCTAAATGCCAAATTCATAGTTCAAAACATCAAACTCCACCCCAGTATCTGAACTTCTAAAGTTGATCTTCAACTTGTAGAAGCCCACAAGGATAGGTCTCACCATTTGATATGGGACAAATACTAGACAAGGAGCAGTATGTGCTAGACTAGGCTTGACATGGTATATATTTCTCAAGATTCAATAGATTTGTTCAGAACATGCTCCTGTTGCACTCTCCCATACATGGATATTTGGATCACCATGACATTTTGTTCTGTGCTGCTTCAAAAGAACTTGATGAAATAAGATGATATTGTACATAGTATTGCATAAGCAAATAGGTATGAAATCGTTAGGTTTTCTAGAATCAATCTTTTTGGGAATGAGTGCTACGAAAGTAGCAATGAGTGCCTTTAAGATAAAACACAATTCCTTCGATCCCTGAATCACTTTACAAAGCTCCTCATCCATTACATTCCAAAAATTTTGGAAAGAGAAGGTACAAAACCCATTTGGGCCTGGGACTTTGGCACCTTCAATTCTAAAAATAGATGTCTTAACTTCTTCCACAATGACATCGTTAGCTACATTCTTCCTTAATAACATCTTTAGCTACTTTATTAGAATTTAGAATCATCATCCAAGGTCGGGATATGATCCAAGAAGAGATCCTTCTTTTCTTCTCTTTTTTGTCTTCATTTTCCTCCACGAGCATGTTTTCCCAAGAGGAAACCAAGGAAGCTTTGATGGTGTCAGGATCATCAGAAGTTTATCCATAAGCATCTTCAATCTTCATATTATGATTCTTTGCCTTCTCATTTTGCATGTTAAATGAAAAAACTTGTTTTTACACCTTATTTAAGTCATTTAATCCTTGATTTTTGTCTCCAATAGATTTATTCAAAACTGTGGACACCATCCAATTGAACTATGAGATTCCTCTCTTCTTCTATTACGATGTAAGAAAAATCATTTGAGAGGTCTTTTTGGATCTTAGCCATTCTACTTTCAAGGAGATCCTTTCTTTGAAAAGGTTTCTAAAGACTTGGATATTCCACTCTTTAAGTCTGAGTTTTATGAATTTTAACTTTTTGTTGAACATGCACATCTTAGGGCGATGATCAACTGTTTGGGTAAGCCAGGAGTTAGTGATAGCCATTTCGAAGTTTGGATTTTCCATCTACACTTTTTCAAACTTGAAAGACACTCTTCTAGGGAATTTGTCCTTGTCTATCAGCCAGTAATCCGAACCAGATTCAAATAGGGTTATAATTAGGGTTCAAATAGCTTTATGGTTAGGGTTAAGCTTCAATTTGGGTTAAGGTTCAATTGATTAAAAATAGGCATCTTGTTGGGTGAAAATTATGTAATCAGCTTTTCGATAGATTACACAACTTGGACTTCAGCCACAGCTATGTGAGATGTAAATCTCTCCTCTCGGAAAGGGGAGGCGCCCTTCTTACTACTGACAGAAGCGATAGTAAAACAAACAAAATAATTACAAAATGTACACAATACTTACGAAGTGGGGGGGTGTGTTACATTCATCCTTCTCTCTTTTTTTCAGAGAAGATGTTTACAATGCTTCACTGTTGGAAGTTCTCAATTCTTAATAACTTTAAACGATCAACTAGCAGTAATGCAAATACCTCTATCTTGTGAAAGCAAAGCGTAGAGATACCAGAAGTAATTAACAATAAACAAATAAAGTAAAAGGGAAAGCTCACGAAGGCACAAAGTCGTTCTGTAGCTTTTTCAATGGTGGATCTGTGAAAAAAGTGTCGTTTGTCACGTTAGAAGCACAAAGTCTTCTTAGACGCAATTCCTCGAACAGATGAACAATTACAAGCGCAAAGTCTTGTAGATCATCCAACCAAATTATCAAAGAGCGTGAACAATTACAAGCACAAAGTCTTGTAGATCATTCAACAATAATATCCAAAACACAAATGAAAATCTAAATAAAGGATGTAACACAAAGTTTACATGAATTACTTAGAGTCCTTCAGATTCCATAAGCTAATCACCACCAAATGAGATCAATTCATAAAAGTATCGAATCCAACACAAAGTCTGGTTTGCAATCCTCTTCTTTATTGATCAAATTTCATTCACAAAGTATGAACACAAAGTTTCACAATTCTGCTTCAAAAAGGGCAGCACTTCGTTGCAAAATACTAAAGTATAAATTTACAATAGAAATCCCTCACATTATATAGAAAGAGTGATGAGCAAAATTAGGAATCTAATTGAGAAAATCAAGGAAAGTTAGGTGAGCAATTCAAGGAGATCTCACCTAACTTTGACCAAAGTCAAAGTGTAATTTGTTTTCAAAAGATTACATCTTTGAACTTGGTGTAAGTACAATTTACAAAAAGACATCTAAGATGTCAGGAAATATTTACAAGATGCATAAAGGGATTACACCGGAAATGTCTAACACTGGAGATCAGGAACCTTCTTCATGTTTCCTTGCTTTGGGCACGGAAGTCTTCGTATTTTTTCCTGATCTCCTGCATGAACTTCTCATCCGGACCAACGGTGTAATCCACAATGGTGTGAATTCTCGTGATCGATCTCATGGCGGATGAGTGAACCTTCTTGCACGTGTCAAGATGCGTTTTCAGGTTATCCAATGTTAGCCTTGTATCACAAATGACATTCAGTGAGGCTTCTGAAAAGTCTGAACTGTCAATCAACTTCATGATGGCTTCTTTGACGATCTAAGATATTTCTGTGGCCGGCAAGAAGATACGATTTTCTTCGAGAAGTTGACCTGGTAACTCCTTGATACCTTTTTCAAGAATAATACGATGTCCTTCAACATCTTCTTGCACTTGGTGGAGATCTTCCGTAAGAGCTTGAATTACTTGAATTCGATGTTTCAAGGATTCTCTTACCTCAATGAACTTTTCCTTGTTAGGAATTACCCCGACTTCCACCAGTTTACTGAGCTTTACCTGCTTCATCTCTGACCACGACAGTAGGCATTTTTCCATATCTCTGCGCTCCTGGGAAAGTACACTTTTTTCTTTATCAAGCTTTGTGGTGAGCTTGGCCAACAAGGTAGTTTTCTCGTCCGCAGCAATTATGATCTGAGATCTGTGTTCTATGATCTTCTCAATGAAATCATACAACACTCTGCCTTTGGAGGCGAACTTCTCAGCGTTCTTGACAGCTGGGTCTTCAATACTTACCACTGTCAGCGGTTGTGCATTAGTTGGATATCCTGCAAGTCTCTTTACAACAGTGGCATAATGCTCTGCCCTCTGTTTGTACATATTGCGAGCTTGCTCCATTTTATCCAGTCTTCCAGCCAAGATATCCAATGTGACTTGCGCATCAGCCTTTGCACTTTCATTGGTAACCTTGCCAAGCTGGACTTTTGTCACCGTGTAGTCCTCCATATTGACATCACCTTCTTCTTGCCGCGGTATGCCAATCTCTGCATACTTGTGGCCAGTCTTGTAAACGTTCAACCTTGAGTATACTTTTTCCTTTTTCTTCCCTTTAGCCTTTGGAGGGACTATCTCTTCGAGGTCGAGCTCCTCTGGAGAGATCATTTGCTTCTTCCGCTTCGACACTTGAGATATCAGCCAAGGGGGAAGGAAGGAGGTGTGAACTTCTAGATTCACTGTCAACTCAATTGTCATTGCCACTTCCGAAGTTATTGTCACATCTGAAGTTACCATGGGTATTGTGACAATGGGAGAAGTGTCTGTCATCATCGCTCCTGTAGACTGGACATTGAGCTGATCACGCATTGACTCATTCATGAAATGATTGAATTCATTTTCAGAAGTGATATCATACGTTGGTGAAGACAGGCTAGGAATGGATGATGGAGGACTTGACAGTATATCAACCGTATGAATATTGTCACCGAGGGAGTATCAAGCGGGGTTGATGCTGCAGGAATAATGGATATCTCAACTGCAGGAATGCATGTGGTAGGAATGGGTGACGAGGGAACAGGAGGTGGAGGAGTTCTTGAACTTGGAGGGGTATGAGGAACACTGGAAATCACAGGCGATGACGTTCTAGGAATTTCCTCAACTACATTCTCAGGAGGAGAAGTAGTTCTTTCTTGATCATGCCTGGGTTCTTGTTGATCACCCTCTTGTTTCTTCGATTCTGGTTCACCTTCAGAATCACCTTTAGATTCTTCTTCAAAA